>APFE031570778.1:0-15943 GCA_000404065.3 Pinus taeda
GAACATGAAAAAAAATTAAAGTTCCAAAAACCATGTTCTAAAAAAAACATGTGTATTCTGCATCACCACTTTTGAAAATCGGGTCATTTTTTTGTTATCTCTACGAAACGGGTAACAGTATCAGTTCCCGTTTCAAAGTTTACATTGTTTTTGGTATATGTTTTGATGATGTTAGTTTATGTACAGATGTAAATGAATGTAAATACCGCCACGAGTTATGTTATAAATCTCCACTATGCGGTATGTTATTATGATGTCATGTTATTATGTTGTTATGTTGGTTTTCTTTTCAGCAAGGTGATCATTGTAAATACTACATCGAGCTAAGTTATAAAGCTCCATCGATAGTATATATTTTTCTTACAACAATTTTGTGTTTATAGGTGTTGTTGAACACCGAGGACAGTGTTCCCCGAAGGGGGAGGGTTCTGTAAGAGCCCTAGTGAAAATTCCAAGTAATAAAAGTAAATAAAGGAAAAATAATAACCATGGATGATGGGACACTTATTCCAAGATGAATGTTGGGAAAAATCCTAGTGATGGGGATAACTTGTGATTGTTTATAGCTAAAGAAATTGGCAAAGGAAATGATTAAGGCTTTGGAAAGGTACAATGGCATTTTTGGCACATTTATTTATGAAAATAATGGAAATTAGGAGAAAAGGGAGGTGAAAGGTCACAGGTTGCACGTGAGGAGGAAAATGAATGAAAATAAAGGAAAATGAAGAAAATAAAGGCATAATTCATAAAAAGGCTTATGAGGATCAGTTGGTAACCTTTTGTTAGTTTAGTTTTGGAGCTCTCACATTATTCTCTCTCTCTCTCATACTTTTGGAGACTTAGAGTTTTATTGGAGCACTCTTGGAGGGTGTGGCATACTTGGATTTTTTGAGAAATAAGGAAACAAAAGAGAAGGAAAGCACAAGAAGGCATCAATATCAGCAACTACACTAGATTTTCTTTTAGGTACCAAGTTGCGTGTATTATTTCTTCACTATTTTTGTTATGCGTGGCATATGCATGTGGATTTTGGTTGTGATCTATGATTGGCATGGAGGATGGTTGGGATTGACAGTGGATTGCCTAGCCTTGCCATTTTCTGGATAGCTATGGTGATTGTGGGTTACTTTCATTTTTTGTTTTTGGTTTGTTCTCATGTTTCCTTAGCTTGGGTTGAGTTACTAGTCCTCAAAGCCCTAGTTGGAAGAACGCTCTGGAAGCATTGTAACAACTTGGGTTGACTTATTATCCCTGCAAGCCTTGGTTGAATAAATGATATGGAAGCCCTAGGGGGGTTGAGTTACTAGTCTTGGAAGCCCTGGTTGGACAAATGCTTTGGAAGCCCTTAATAAGTTGTGGGTTGAGTTACTAGTCCTGGAAGCTTTGGTTGGACAAAAGCTCTAAAATCCCTGGAAGGCTTGGGTGGAGATCAATATGATGATGGTTTTGTGATGTTCTACCATGAGGTGGAATCACTATTTGATGGGTTGAGGTGGATGGACTTTGGAAGCCTTGGATGAGTTTTGATTGAAGTGTTCTATGATCTCCCACATTTATGCTTGGAATATGGCACATAGGTGAATGTTGAAGAGATATTTGGCTCAACCATTCTATGGTCAGGTTGAACATGGAAGTCCCATCCCAGGCTTGGATTTTGCATCGTTAATGAAAGGTTATTTCTCCTCGTATTTCTATGAGTATCATGATTGATTATATGTGGTGTATATGGTGGTGATTTCATTGATATTTTTGTCCCTATTATGTTGGTTATGTATGTGTTTAATGAAAACAACCATGTGTGGCTCTCATCATGTTTTACTTGTAATTGAATGATCAATGTATCTATGACCTAATGGACAAAATGGCAGTTGATGTGTTGAGACATCAATGGTTCTTAGCTATTCTCAACTAAGTATGAAACTCTTATGCTCATAATTGTTATTTACACCTGTAGATTACATATTCGCAATATGTTTGACGAAATGCCTATCATGGCTAGTAGGGGTCCAATCAAGGCCTTAAACAAGTATTTTATTTAGTAATGTCATTTCCATGTTATTTTACTGATTTGAAGAGATGGTTCAATTCTGGGCAGTGACCTAGGTTTTGGGCATGAAAAAGTGGCTCAAATCCCGAAGTCACTAGCACAACATTGACAGATTTGGTCTCCTTCGCTAGTAGGAAAGGCTGTGAAAGAAACTTTGGGTTTTTGGCTACCCTCATGCCTATAGGATTAGATCGATTGGGGCTTAAGCTGTCCAAAATTCTAGTGGGACCCCAAGGCAAGTTGTCTAAAGTATTGGATTCGTTACTGAGGATCCTATAGCCGATGATTAATGTTTTTATGGTGTGTTTCCATGGATTCCACTTCCTTAACGTGACTTAGGAGGTCAAATCATATCGTAGTGGCCTCTTGTCGCATGTTTACCCTGGTTTTTTGGGTAGATGTGGGAGGAGGGTGTTACAAAAAAAATATTTCGAGTGAAATTTTGGTTTTTGCAAAGAATTTCATTAAGAAAAACACCAAAAAATACTTAAATATAAAATATATCTACATAGTTAAATGTAAAATATAAATATAGATGGTTAAATTTAAATATAAAAATATATATAGATAGTTATTTTAATAAAACTTCCATATATTGAGGGACTTCAATAAAAGTAAAAAAATAGAAATAATATCTTAAAAACATTATTAAATCTCGTGCTAATAAATATTGTGGAACATAGATAAAAATTAAATAATATTAAAAAATTGTCTACATGGCATTTTTTATGAATGTCTTGATTTTTCCATAAGCGACAACTTTTAGGATGAAATTTCCTCTAATGATTCACATACCAACTGATGTGTTTATTCAATGGAATGGGACAATGTACCCAATCTTCTTCCACGTGTAACTCTTAATTGAGTCATTTCCTGGGCTGATGCACCCATTGTGTCATGCTCACCCTCGCTGACTACTTACTCATTGCCGCATTGACCATTCCATTTGTTTTGCTAATCATGCCAATTTTCCCATCAATTGTTCCACCATGCTCAGTGGAAATCATATGCCCTCACAATCTTGAATTAGGAAAATGGAGTCCAAATGTTGTGAGATAGTGAAAATGCCTATAGAGACATATCATGACTTAGAACAGAAACCCCTTTTACTAGAGTTTCAACAGGTTAACGAGAACAACTCAACTGATAAGTGGATCTTTGTAAATGAGAAGAAATATTTGGGGATATTAAAATGAAGACAAGTTAGGAAAAGGAAACAGTGGTAGGAAAAAAGACTCATCATGATCTTACCAAAAACAACAAAAAAAACTATGTGGAAACAACTACAAGGGGACATTCAATAGTGAAACAAATTGACCAAGGATGTAATAAAGGAAAAAAGTAAGAGGCACTTTCTTACTAGGAAACATACAATTCAAAACAAATCATAATTGAAACCTTTGCATTAAATAAAGGGAAGAGTAAGGATGGACATCAAAGAAACAAAGACTTATGTTGTCCCACAACTTCACGTTTAGTATGGTCTCTAGAAATATATGTAAACTAGCTCATGAATTTGAAAAAGAAAATTGAAAATTTAGAGGCAAAGGTACAACAAGAAGACAACCAAAAATAAAGGAAATAACATAAGTTAGAAGGAGGATTGAAAGAGAGAACAAGTTGTTAAAAGAATAGGTAAGAAGCTTACAAAAAAAAATGGAGAAAGGGCAACAAGAGCTAATTAACTTAAAGCAAGAAATGGAATAGACAAAAGAAACAAAAAAAATTGTTTAGAGCCAATGAGAGTGGCTAGCACAATTTAGATGGAAAAATTCCAGTCAGTAATGGTAGACATGTAAATAAGAGAAAATAAAAGAGGTTAAATCCTAGGCCCAACTGGTAAAAGAACCAACAAATGAACAAAAGGAAATTATAGAAAAACAAATCAAGAGACAAATGAGAGAGGAAAGGGACAAAGAAGAAAAAACAACAAATAACATCATCAAAGGTTTGAAAGACTTCAGGGAAAAAGAGAGAACATGTATTCTAGAAAGGAATTTTCTCAAGGATGAGCTACATTGGACAGGTGGGATTCAACAGACAAACATGATAGGAAAGATTATGGAAGTAGGAAGGGATAGACATGTGAGAGTTACTTTAAGAATCATGGAGGACAAGGCTAGGATCTTAAAGAATAGAGGGTTTCTTCAAGGAACTCATATATATTTAGATGAAGACTTAACACTTTCCCAACAAGAAGAAAGGAGAAAAGAATGGGAGAAGTAAAATCAACAAGAGAGGAAAAGAAGTGGGCATGGTTGAAAAGTAGGAAATCCCAAGTCACTTACAGATCAACGCACAAGAAATAGGGATCCAGGGCTCCCTATTTCTTATTATATGCACCTCTAGGAAAACGCTCCTTGCGCAAGTGTGCGAGGACATCATCCCCTACATTAAACCGCACCTCTCTCCGTTTCTAATCTGCTCGCTGCTTATATTTTTGACTGTTGTCCTGCAACTTTATTTTCACTTGCTCATGTAAATCATTCATTGCTTTAGCGAAATCCTCCCCATCAGCTGATTTGGATTTAAACAAGAACACAAAAAATTATAGAGATAACCATAAACATAGATATGCAGTGGAAATAACACTTCATTTCATTAATATAAAATATTGAAATATGCTTACAAACAGGAATGGAAATAAACCAGCTAAGGCGATGGTAGCTTATCTCTAAGAAGAGATGTGGCGGCTACATGCCTCTGAATTGTCTTACAATGAGGTTCAATGGTCTTTTTATTATTGAACAATAAGAGAAAACCCTAAACAACCAAAACCCTAACCTGAGGAGATGTAACACCAAGAGTTTGTGGGCCCCGTTGGGGTGAGTTGGACAACCAAGGTCGTGAATTGGTCATATTATCTCCGTTTGATGCGCATGGTAGCCCGTTGGAAATATCTCTCCGAGGAATATGATGGAAAATATGATTTAAGATATAAAATTGTTGACGGTAGATTTCCCAAAAAACCGTCATTTAGGGCCTCAAAACTGCTCCAGACATTTAGGACCCGAAAAACTGCTAAAAATAGTAAATTGTGCTATAATTAAGGAAATTGAAAAACTGAAAGAAGCATTGGTGGGGATCTAAGTGGAATTAGTGGGTGGCCACCAATATCCAGCTGGATCATCAGCACTCCGTCTTTCCTATTGTCCTAGATCTCGTAATTCGTGTATTCCACGAGGATTCATACCATATAAGATCTGAAAAGGACTGTAACCCATGCTGCGATTGGGCGAGTCGTTGTAAGTGAACTCCACCTGAGCAAGTACTCGATCCCACATTCACGAATTTTCATTGATCAAACTTCGTAGTAGGTTTCCCAGACTTCTGTTTACCACCTCTGTTTACCCATTGGTCTTCAGGTGATAAGAAAAGCTAAAACTTAACTGCATGCCCATCTTCTTCCATAGGGTGCGCCAAAAGTGCCCTGTAAACTTCACATCCCTATCAGAGAGAATGGACTTAGGTAGACCATGTAACCTGACGATGTCTGTAAAGAACAAGTGGGCCACGTGAGTGGCATCGCTGGTTTTTCTGCAAGGGATGAAATGTGTCATCTTCGAAAACTGGTCCACTACTACCATCACCGAATCATAACCCTGCTGTGTCCTTGGTAGACCCAAGATGAAGTCCAAGCTGATTGATTCCCACAGTCTACTTGGAATGGGCAATGGCATGTAAAGTCCAATATTTTGACTGTGTCCTTTTGCCAACTGACACACTTTACATCTAGTCACAAATCTTTGCACATCCATTCACATTTTTGGCCAATAATAAAAATGGTTAAGCTGCTCTAATGTTTTGTCTATGCTGAAATGTCTGACTAGACCTCCACTGTGTTTCTCCTGAATGCTATTCTCTCTCATTGAGAAACCGGGGATGCATAACTGTCCCCCTCTAAACAACAACTTCTCCTGCAAATTATAGTCCAACCATGGAAAATGTTTCTCACCAAAGGATTTTGACATGCTTCATAAGCCTCGTTGAAATCCATGTCAATCTAATACAAGTCGTTCAAGTGCTCAAAGCCCAACACTTGTATCGTACTCTCCTGTAAGAGTAAGGCTCTTCTGCTCAATGCATCCACCACCTTATTGGCCTACCCACTGATGTGCTTCAACACAAAGGTGAAACTCTACAAATATTCAATCCACTTAGCATGCTTGTGATTCAGCTTGTGCTTCTGCATCACATATTGCAATGCAAAATTATCTGAGAATAAAACAAACTCATTCCCTAGCAGATAGTGTCTCCAATGCTTCAATGCTTGGATGACAACATAGAATTCCTTGTCGTAGGATGAATACTTCTGCCTGCTTTCATTCAACTTCTCGCTGAAAAACACAACAGGTTTGTCTTCTTGGCTAAGTACAGCTCCAATGGCCGTACTGCTTGCATCACAACGAACCTAAAAAATATTTTTAAAATATGCCAATCTCAAGATCGACCTCTCTGTGATCTTCTTCTTTAGTAACTGAAAACTCCTTTCTACTGCCTCGGTCCAACAAAAAGGTTGACTTGCCTTCTTTATAGTATCCAACATAGGTGTGCAAATTTCACTGAAATTTCTTATAAATTTTCGGTAAAAACTTGCTAGCCCATGAAAACTACGTACCTCAAACAAACTTTTCGGGGATGGCTAGTTGAAAATTGCTACAATCTTCTCTAGGTCCATCTTCAACTCATTTTCTGCAATCATGAAACCCAGATAAACCAATTCTTTTTGCAGAAAAGTACATTTTTTCATATCTATCAGCAGCTTATTCTGCTGCAATTTTTCTAGCACTTTGCGAACATGTTGAAAGTGTTCCTCCCTCGTCTTGTTGAAAATTAATATATCATCTAGGTACACTATTACAAACTTCCCAATGAATTCTTTCAGAATTTTGTTCATTAATCACATAAAGGTACTGGGTGCATTGCTCAGTCCGAATGGCATTACCAGCCACTCATATAGTCCTTCATTAGTTTTGAAGGCCGTTTTCCACTCATCCCCTTCTCGAATTCGAATTTGATGATACCCACTCTTTAAATAAATATTTGAAAAATATGTTGCCCCGCTCAGGCAGTCCATCATGTCGTCCATCCGTGGTAGTGGAAATCTGTACTGGATGGTAATCTTGTTGATGGCCCTCGAATCTGTGCACATTCGCCATTCTCCTCCTTTCTTGGGAGCGAGAACTGTTGGAACTGTGCAAGGGCTCAAACTCTCCCTCATCAACCCTTTATCTAGCAATTCCTGCACCTGTTTTCTGATCTCCTCATTGTCTTTGGGGCTCATTCGATATGCTGCCTTATTTGGTAGACTTGCTCCAGGTATAAAGTCAATATGATGACTTACACTTCTCTTGGGAGGCAATTTATCTAGCAAGTCATCCACTACTATATCTTTGAACTCCTACAGCGTCTACTGAATTTCCGCGGGAAAATCTGACACCTCTGTGTGTAGCAGTACCGTCTTCGCTCTTCTTACAACCGCATAGCTTACTTCATTGTCTTCAATCTACTTCAAAAACTATTTTCCGCCCGTTAGTAACACCCTTGTCCCTCTTGTCTCAGTTGTCTCTTCTTCCTTGATGGGCACAAGTGTGTGCTTGATCCCATCTTTGAAAAACTTATAACAGTTTGTCTTCCCGTCATGTACTACCTTCCTGTCATACTACCATGGCCTGCCTAGAAGTATATGACATACATCCATCAGCATTATATCACAAATGACCTTATCCTTATATCTGTCGATATGGAACTCCACTTCGCATTACTCATCCACCAACAACTGATGGCCTTTTTGCAGCCATGATACCTTGTAAGGAGTGGGGTGCTTCAACCGCTTCAACCCCAACTTCTCCACCATCTCCGTGGCAACCAGATTATCTGTGCTTCCACTATCGATAATCAGTTTACAAAATTTGCCGTGTGACTTAAAAACTATCCAGAACAAGGCTTTCCTTTGAGTTTGTTCAGCTATTTCTTTGGCTTGTTTCAGCGACACCTTGTTCAAAACTAAGGCTTCCCTTGTTTCTGGCACATTTTCTGCTTCTTGGGGAGGTGCCTCTGCTTCCTCTGGCTGTGCGACATACACACCACTCTGTCCAACTTGTTCTGCCTTAGGACACTCAAAATATCTGTGCCCCCACTTGTGGCACCTGTAACATTGATAATTAGCTCCTCTGCCTCGGCCATTTCCTCTCTCTCGCTGATAAGGCCTGCCAACACTCGTGCTGTCACCTTTTTCTACTGTCCTAGAAGCTTTGGAACTGCTACCTTCTTCACTATTGCTGGCAGTTCTCCCTCTACCATAAGACTGTCCTCTTCCTCTACCGGTTCCCCATCCTCTCTTAGCATTTTGTTTTCTGGTGATCTTCTCCTATGATTTTATAGCACTCCGATATGATTCTTCTATGTTTTTTGAGGAAATAATGCTGATTTCATCTAATATTTCTAACCTTAAACCATTTACATACCTTGTTGTTTTCTCCGGGGTGTCCTCCTTATAACCAACTCTTAAATTTACCCAGCAGAATTCTTAAGTGTACTCTCTTACTGTCATCCCTTTTTTCTTCAAATTCTACACTTGCCGATGTAGTACAATCTGATAGTCCTTGGGTAGAAATCTGCCTTTCAACTTGGCCACCCTCCTTGACCCCATTTCTTTATTGGCAACTTGTTCATCCTCCTTCTCTCTTTCTGAACACTGTCCCACCACAGGGCTGCGTGTCCCTTCAGCTTTGTTCCAGCGAACTTGACTTTTCGATCTTCACTGACCTCTTCACACTCAAAAAATTTATCCAGTTCATTGATCCAGTCCAAAAGAACCTCTATGGACAAGCTACCATCATAATTTGGGATTTCTGGTTTAGGCTTGCTACTCGCCAATAGGACTGACCTCAATAATATCATTTTCGGCCCTTCTTCATCTGATCCATCTGTTGTCACTATGGCTTCTTCTTCACTGTCATCTCTTACCTCTGGATCCCTTCTCCTTCCTGCTTCAACTGCCTCCAAACGGGTAGTAAGGATCCTGATTTCCTCTCGCAATCCTTCATCTGCTACTCTCTGAGCACCTCTTCCACGTCCTCGTCTTCTAACTTCCATTTCTCAGGAAAAAAAACAATAAATCCTGCTCTAATACCACTATGATGGGACTAGCCCGCAATTCCACACTATAATGTTTGACAGTAATACGATAATACAAGACCATGCTAATCAACAATTAAATGATTAATGTATGATTTTGGACTTAACACTGGTGATTAGGGTTAATCATAGGATGGTTATGGATTGTGTTGGATGGCATTTATGTCAGAATTTAATTCTGCAGTGTTGGCAGTACTTGCCTCGGTTACTGTTTCCCACTTTTTGGTTTACGCCAAAACCCTGCCTTTTATGTCATTTCTTCATTTTTGTTTGTGCAACTTTGTTGCGCTGAGGGTTTGGTCTGGAAATGAGGGTCCGTGCTGCAAATGTATGGAGGTGAGCCACAGGCTCTACGTACGCCGGCTATGGGCTGTGCTGCTTGATGGTGTGGCACCTTCGTTTGTTTTGGTGGCTTCTTTTCTTGGCTCCTTGGGCACAGTGTGACGGTTCTACTCATCTGTGTAAGAGAATGGCTATTGTATTTGTCTGTTCGGTTGCTAAACTTGTTTCTGCTCCACTGTTCTCTTTTTATTGAGGTTCTTCTGGTTGTCAAATTTGTTTAATGGGTTTGCATGCTACAGGTCACAGTTGCAGTGGCCTCCTCTGCTCACAGTTCTCTTCAGGTATGCTGTCTCTCCATGATTCGTTTTCCCTCTTTGTCTTACTCCGTTTCTAATGAAGACTGCTCCTCGGTCTCAGGTTGTCACTGTGGATTATGGCTCAGTGGGTTGGCATTCTTTCAGCGCAACTAAACCTCCAGGTAAACAATTTGTTCACTGTACATACAATTCCTTACTCTTCGTTTGCTTCTCGCCTTTTACTCCGCTGACATTCAGCTGACGATGTTGCCCTATTTTGCTTGCACATGCTGGGGGTTCGTTCCTTGGTGTGGTTGATGTAAGCGCTATGGCTTTGTCTCGGTAGGCTCTGCTACTGTTATCATTTTGTTTTTAATAATTGGTCTCGATTAGTTTTTTGGGCAGAGTCTTAGTCCTCATCCACTTGAAATTCTCTGTTGTCGCTATGCGACTTGGGTTAGTCTTGTATAAACCCTCGTTTGTGTTCTTGGCAATTTTGTAATTGTAAACCACTTTTTTTATAGGGTGATCGACGGCCTTAGGGTTTTGCTGGTTCGTTTGGTTCTTCCGTTGTTCGAAGGGTTATCCCTGGACTGTTATATGTATACAAATATCTTTTTTTTGTTGGAATGAAAATAAATAACAATGTATTTGGTTATACTTTGTTACCTCTTTCTTGGGTTTTGTTGCTCAATGTTTATATTCTCGTTCTTGGTCGAATTGTTCGTAATGTGCTTGGCTCTTTCATTCGTAAACTCTGTATGTTGATTTCTAGCCTTCGTACTGGAAATACCCATGCAATTTTCTTTGCCTGCGTTCCGTTCTTTAAGAAAGGAAATAATGAAAAGTATAGGAATGCACAATATTTGCTTAGTTTAGCTTACTCAATGATTAAGGGAAAAAATTAAATGAATATTACGATGAACTGTTATAGATGGACTCAGATGTTTTGGATGAAATAAATTATTCTCTGTATTATAGTTCTGTTCTCATGTGCTGAACCCCTCCACGATTGTATTACATTGATTTTTATATTGTGCTGAAACAATTTCTCAAACCGTTCTCGGTTCCATACAGTTACCCTTTATAGTTACATAGTTGATAATCTTGTTGGGTTTCTTGTATTGTAGGAGTTACAATATTACACTTTTTGTTTATGAACAGACACCTGTACGATGGAGTAAGAAAATGACAAAACAATGCAACTATTGTGACATTACCCTAACTGTACTGTTTCTAATGTTTCTTAACTAACTAATAATAAAACAAACTAATTCCTAGATACTATTTTATTCATCAAACATAAATGAAATTAAAAGTTTTTGAACCTGTCCTTCTTACTGAGACCAACACCCGGTCATGATTCCCTTCTGGATGCTTCTGCATCATAATCAATCTATCCAGCTGGGCAGGGATATGGGAGACGATAACAACCCTCTATGACATAGAGAGAATGAAGAGAACCCTTGGAGGATGACATCACAAGATGTGAAAGGGCAGGTTTCACACTTTGGAGCAAAATTATTAGGCTTTTGTAGCCTACATGACATGGTTATATTTAATGGAATGAAAAATTGGTTGAAGTTCAATAGTATTACTTGTAAGACATACAACAAGAAAAGAACAATAGACTATGTTAGACTCTAACCATTCACCTCTTCTTACTAAGCTTGGTATAAATACAGAATATTGAAAGGTCAAACATCCCCATCATTCACACAAGGAATTTTATGAACATGGGAGAATTATCTTAAACCAAGAAAATTAAGAGCTCTTTAGGGTTTCCCTTAAAGAACACCTTCAGGTGGCCAAAAACAACAATAGGGGCTATAAGGATAACATAAGAGATAAAAAATATATTTGTAGTAGTATGTTGATTCCATTAATACACAAAGCTTTAAAGGTATGTAAGAGATCTAGGCCTCTGAAGAGTATCTCAAATACCTTCCCAGTTAATCCTCAGTATGATAAGGAATATAAGGATGTGAAAAGAATTCTCAAATATTCAAGAAAAAAAACAAGATTATATACAAAATTGACAAAATAAAATAAAAAAATGAAGTTATGTGATTTCAAAAAGGAAGGAATTAATTTCTTGGGGAAAAAATAATCCCAAAAGTTTCTAGAAGGAACTACAACAAAATGAAAATCAAATACAAAACAATATCATAGAGGATCAGTGGTTAGACTATGCAAAACTTCTATATGAGCGGACAAATGAGAAAAGTAAGCCTCCCATAATTGTCTCCTCAACATAGCTATTTTTGGTTGTTGATATTGGAAAAGGTATAAAGAAACTAGAAAATGGTAAATTGTAAGCATTGACAGTTTACATACATAATTTTTAAAATTGGAAATGAAGCTTGTAGCTCCACCCATTAAGGAGATATTTAACAGAGTCAATCAAGATATTTTTTCAGTTGAGTGGACAACTAGTGTTGTTATACCTCTTCACAAAACTAGTGACATCAATAACCCTTCTAACTACCGTACTATTATGATCAACTCTCTTCTTGGAAAAAAAAATTGGGAGCATGCTAGAGCGTAGAATCAATGAATGGGCATAAAAAGAGGGAAAAAGAGCAAAGGGACAAGTTGGCTTCAGGCCTAAACATTCTACCATTAATCATTGCATCACTCTACGACACTTCACTAAAAAAGTTTTGGACAACTAAGGCGGGGAAGCATTTTGTTGCTTTGTTGACTTCAAAAAATCCTTTGATATTATCCCTAGAGACAAACTATGGCAGTGAATAGAAGAACTAAAGGTCCCAAAGGAATATAGGGCAGTTGTTCATAAGCTTTATGAGTAGGTTTGAGTGACAATCAGAATAAAGGAAGGCATGTCTGAATGCTTTGGCAGTGACATATAAGTCAAATAGGGATACCCTCTTTCCCCCACTTTGTTTG
The DNA here is from genome assembly GCA_000404065.3 of Pinus taeda. Classification (NCBI taxonomy): domain Eukaryota; kingdom Viridiplantae; phylum Streptophyta; class Pinopsida; order Pinales; family Pinaceae; genus Pinus; species Pinus taeda. Next base: position 12,676 of record APFE031570778.1, read on the forward strand.
ATTTATATATTGATAACCTTCAAGGGTGGATAAACAATACCAAAGGAGAAGGCATCCAACTGGCAATATATGTGGTGAAACTACTTTTATATGTAGATGACCTTATTATTATCGCTAAATTGGCACTAGGTTTGAGAGAACACTTGAAATCTCTAGAACTCTTTTATCAAGAGGTGGGAATGTAAGTAAATACTATCAAAACTAAAGTCACAATTTTTTCTTTGAAAAGAAAGAAACCTCATATTACTTTTCTCTTTGAGGGCAGCTCCTTGGAGGTGGTAGATGAGTACAAGTATTTAGGAATTGATTTTCACTATAGGTTTAGCTAGGAGACATGTAGATCAAATAGAATCCAAGGAGGGTGGAAATGTTCTTACCTTCTTCAAAACAAGTGTAGAGAGGCAGAACTATGGGATTGGAAGACTAATAAAGTCCTCTTTGGTCTATCAGTGGTGCCAATTATCCTCTATGGTTGTGAAATATGGGGGAGATACATGTCAAGCCACAAGTGAGGACAAATAGAAAGAATTCAAAAGCACCTAATCACAAGTAGCCTCAAGGTCAAATCAACGGTCCCATATGATATCCTTTTAGCTGAGGCTGGTATGTTTCTAACTAAGGTATCATTGATCATTCATTTTCTAAGTTACCTGAATAAGGTTGAAAACATAGATAAGCATCAGTGGCCCAAATTAGTCGTTGAAGAATAACTAAATTGCTGGAAAAAGACATGGATGAAATAAAATATATAGTGGTTAGGAAAATGGGACATAAATTTGCATGATTTCCCTCACGATAAGGAGGAGATAAAAATGTGGGTGTTAAAAAAATTTAGGACTGCCATGTGAACAAAGTAGGTAGGAAAAAAGAAAGCATACTGTGTCAAAGAATTTAACCTAATGTGGAAACATGATGATAAAGAGTATTTGAGTTCCTCAATCAAGGGAACATCTAAAATTTTAATTGCCCAGCTAAGGACTATCTCCCATCATCTAAGATGTAAAATTGGTAGATCGGTCCCTAAAGAAGATTGGGATGAACGAATTTGCATACTTTGCAATAGAGGGGTGGTAGAAACAAAATGAAATTTTATCAAAGAGTGTGCAACGTATTGTTGTGTGTGGACCATGATTGTTCAGAGGTCTTTGTTTCAGCCGGATGTATACCCCAGGAAGTTTTGTACACCCGTCCAAGCGGGGGGGCGCGGGGGGGACTGTCCCCCCCGCGGGTCCAGGGGGCCGAACCCCCCCGGCTGGGGGGTCCGTGGGCAGCGTCCCCGGCGGGGGCCTCGGGGGCAGCGCCCCCGAAGCTAAAAACAGATGTAAATTTTCCTTGTAAAAGTATAGTAATTTCTAGTCAATATGAGCCATTCATTAGGCGGATGATCTGACGGTAGAACTTATGTTTAGTTTAGGGTTTTTTGCCCTAGAAGGCAACCCCTCTCTTTGTATGAGGGCATTGTATTTGAGGCAGATATAGATGTATATTCTGTGTGAGCGAGAAACAGAGAGGTGAGACTGTGAGAGAAAACATAGGATATTACAGCGGCTTTGCTGTAGGTTGTGTCTCTTAATCTTGCTGAATAATAGAAAGGAAGGACTGGCTGTTCGAGGTGGACGTAGCCCAAACTGGGTGAACCACGTATATCTGTGTCTCTCTTGTTTTGTGCATTTTCTGTGTTTATAGTTCTGCAATATTTTATGTGTTCCATTGCTCCGTAATATATATAATTTTCTAAAAACTGGTATCAGAGCCGAAGGTCTATTTGGCTGATAAACTCGCAGGAAAGAAGGGTTCCTAGTTCGAGTGGGAGCAACGGAGGAAAATGGTAAGTTTAGGGTCGAGAAATTTAACGGCCAAAACTTCTCGCTGTGGAAGATGCAGATGGAAGATTATCTGTATCACAAAGATCTATACCTACCATTGGGCAGAAAAACAAAGCAGTCGAAGGATATGGACAATGAAGAATGGAACATTCTCGATGTAAAGGCACTCGGAACAATACGATTGTTCCTTGCAGCGTCGGTCACCTTCAACATTTCGAAGGAAACAACGACAGAGGGTTTGATTAAGGCGTTGGAGAAACTATATGAAAAAACCTCGGCCTCAAACAAGATATTTCTTATGAAACTGTTATTTAATATGAAGATGTCAGAAGGTGGATCTGTTGCAGATCATTTAAATGATTTTAATACTGTTACAAGTCAGTTATGTTCTGTAGGGGTAAACTTTGATGATGAAGTTAGAGCTCTGTTATTCTTGTGCTCATTACCAGAAAGTTGGAATGGTTTGGTAATGGCCATTAGTAATTCCGTTTCTGGATCTAGTACTTTAAAGTTTGATGATGTTGTCGGTGCTATCCTTAGCGAGGAAATGCGACGGAAAAGCTCCGGTGAGACATCGGGAAATGCTTTGAGTGCAGAGTCTAGAGGAAGAAAAATGGAAAGAGGAAAGAGTTCAGGATATCGCAGTAAATCAAGGAAAGGAAGATCCAAGTCCAGATCGGGGATAGTGTGCTGGAAATACGGAAAGAAAGGACACCTAAAGAAAGACTGTAAATCTCGGAAGGGAAAAGAAGGAGATTCACAGCAAGAAAACAATCATGAAGCAAATGTGACAGGTGAGGTGTTACAAGATGCTTTGATTCTTTCTTTCGAAAATATTACTGATTCCTGGGTGTAGATTCAGGGGCCTCATTCAATGCCACACCTGATAAGAAATACTTTCATGACTATGTTCAAGGAGATTTTGGACAAGTTCGTTTGGGTGATGATAAACCATGTAAAATTGTTGGAATGGTAAGGTTCTTGTAAAACAACAGAATGGAAACCAATGGCTACTAAAGGAGGTAAAGCATGTTCCAGATCTAAAGAAAAATCTGATTTCAACAGGGCAGTTAGGCGGTGAAGGTTGTGTGACAAATTTCACAGATAAAGCTTGGAAGGTCACCAAAGGAGCCCTGGTAATAGCAAAAGTTGAAAAGGTTGGTACATTGTATTTATGCAATGGCATTTCTAACTCTGTTAATGCTTTAACTTCCAAAGGAGCAGATGCAACATTATGGCATCATAGGCTTGGACACATGAGTGAAAAAGGGATGAAGATTCTTCACTCAAGGAATTTGTTGCCGGGTTTGAAGAATTTTGATTTGGACTTCTGTGAGAATTGCATTTATGGAAAACAGAAGAGAGTCAGATTTCTCAGAGTTGGGAAAGAAAAGAAGAATGAAAAATTAGAGCTTGTGCATACAGATGTATGGGGGCCTGCT
>APFE031570778.1:32315-44109 GCA_000404065.3 Pinus taeda
TTGGAGAAATTCTAAGTAGTGTGAATAGACAGGGTAAAGGACTTTTATAAAAGTTGTAAGTTGTAAATTGACTTCAATTCTAGTGGCTTTTATATCATGAAAAATGGATTTTATTTCAGAGGCACTCTTCAAAGGATCATTACCCTTCATCTCCAAATTAAACAACTTCAACAAAAACTGAATAATTTTGAGTTCTGAATGCGAATCATAAAGTTATTTCAAATTTTGTAACACTTTAAATGTTGAATCACAAGCAACGATATATCATCTCACCCCCTCTATTATTGATAAAGTGATTAATGCATATGCCTTGTTGTCTTTTGTCTCCCAAATTACACGTTGCTTTTCACTTTCAGGCGACTCTGACTCAATTTCTTTTCCGTCATTATCTTTCTTTCCTTGCCATACTAGCCATAAATCGTTAAAAACAAGGGTACTTTTAAGATTGTGAAACCACTCTTGATAATTCTCTTTTCCATTAAGCACAACTCCAACTATGGAAACTATTGAAGTCATGATGACAGTAATATTCTACAGTAAAAAGTAAAAATAAAATAATCTCTGTAAATTTTCTTTTACCTTCGTGAGTCTTGTTGTGCTTCTTTCACCACACTGAGGTTCTCTAGGAAAAAATATCAACAAGCCAAAAAAAAATATGTCTCCTTTATAAACTTATATCTCTAATAAATTTTGCAATAAAATTATCTCTCCACATTCACAACTTCACTTCAACAGATCAAAAAATGTGCCTTTAAATAATATTATTAATATATGTTTTTTGGCTTGTTCTTAATGGGATTTGAATACGATAACATCTCCTCAAAAAAACCACAATGACACGTCCACAGACTAGGACAGGACATAACCCTCCTCTGTGTCTAAGTTTGTGTAAATGGAAACGGTTCTCCTCAAGCACTTTCTGACAGGCACTTCTTGACAACATATTCTCTCAACGTTCACGTCTCGACCCTTCACGTCCTCAATAACTCATGGAGTTTATAAACAACTCAACCGAGATCTGATACCACTATGTAGGCTAGTGTAAAATCCACAATAATAAATTTGATACCTTATTGATGAAAGAAACAAATACTTATGCAATCATAATCTCGGTACGAAATAGCTATGTCTGGATGGTAACAAAACAAAATCTAAAACCAACTATCTACATTTATAATCCCAAAGGATTAGTTAACAGGTTGAATGAAGTTTATATGTGGTAGAATTTATTAGAAGGTTAATTTTGGGAATATTTTGAAATCATATAGACATAAATTTTATTTTATTTCAATTATTTTTCAAATTGACAACAAAAATAACAAAATTACAAATTATTAGTGCACCAAAGTTTGTAATTGAAGTCTGAAATGAAACCATGATCATGTTGAGAAACATCTTACTACAAGATACGACATGATGAGAACTAATAACCATGGCATGCCATTTTGAAATATTGAGCCTGCAACTAAAGTTTGAAACGAAACCATGATCATGTTGAGAAAAATATTACTACAAGATGGCACATGGTGAGAATAAATAACCATGGCCTGCCATTTTGACACGGTGAGAACTAATAAGCATGGCTTTCCATTTTGAATTATTGAGCATTGTGGAAAAATGAAGCATATTCCAAACGTGTCAACTAATAATTAGGTATATGAGTGTACTAAGTTATTCAAGGAGTAATGATAGAGTGTTATAATGCAAATTACATACAAATCAAAACTAAATTATGCAAATACAAATAAAAAAAATTGAAATAAATAATACTAATATTCATAACTTTTAATACAAAAAATGATGCTCTATAAACCAATATTCAAACATAATATCACAATAAATCATAATTCAAACTTAAAACGTCAAGTTATTCACAATTTATTTATTACAGAGGATAATTCATCTCTCAGATATTTGGAGGAAGTTGAGAGAAAACCTTTTGATTTTACTCCTAATTTCTAAATATACCGTTTCTAGAAATTTTCATAATCTTAGGAGCCTACTTTCAAAATATAATTAGTTTCCATTATATATAGTTTCTAGAAATTTACACAATCTAAAAATTTTATAGACCTCCCAGACTTATAAAATTACATTTTTAAGATCTCAGGCTACAAAAATTTCACTGACTCTTGTCCATGAGTCTCCATCCTTGTTTCGTTTTACTTAGATCCATACTTTATGTTGTCGGTATCCACATGCCTTGCTTACATAAGTCCTTTTATCCATCTGGATTCTCTTCTTTACCTCATTGTACCTCCACCTAGGGATCTTCAACAAAATCTTTCATAACACACCCAACTCATTATCCAATTCTATTATTTGTCAGTTTATACTACTATCCTACAATTGTTGCTTCATTCCCATGTAAAAACTCATCATGGTTGTTACCATGGATTCATTGTATGCATCCTTTGTCAATTTCTTAATCATGCTATCTTATTCATTTATTTCATCTTCCCTTATGTTATAATTTTCATCTATCTTGGGTTTTGTTATCCACTTTTCTAGAACCTTTAATTCATTATCATAATCAATTGCCATTGTATATGAGTGTTGTTCTTTTGCTTCAACATCAAAATTCTTTTTATTTGTCAAAAGTTGCTACCTTTCATTCCATATGCTAAGACGTTATTACCTCTCGCCTTTTCTCTTTTGCCTACTTGAGACAATTCTACATTTTTCTCTTCCTTTATGATGGCCTTTAGTGGTTTTCCATATTCATAACCTGCATGTACACATAAATAATTACTTTCAAAATCATGAAACTCCTTCATGTTTGGTGATGCCTCTAGTATCTCTTCATTGTGTTGGTCTAAATCCCCCCAACACTCCATAAAACTTTCATCAAGCCTCTCATCTTATTTTTCATCTTCTCCTAGCATTGTTCTTTGCTCTAGTTCACAAATCAAAACTCCTTCCATTTTCATGGATCTTTGTCTGTATGCATCTCTATTATGTCTTTTATTTATTTTAGCCCACCTTTATTGCATATAATTGCACAATAATTCATTTAACTCTTGTTTTAAAGAATCTAGCCATGATTCAGGCTCTCTCTTGGTAGCTTCATCAAAATACTAAGTCTCTCCTTCAAATCAATGATTTCTTTGTCCAATTCTTCATCACTCATATTCTTCCTATGAACTACCTTGGCACCTTCACTCATCTTGCTACTACCTATATGTCACTTTCTCTCATCTCATCTACCTATATGTCACACAAAAACACGCATCCTTTTTTATCCACAATCTCTTATCTACTTCAAGATAGTATTGTCCCGCTTTGAAACCAAAATGATCAACATAAGATACACACAAATCAAAACTAAATTATGCAACTATAAACAAAAAAACAAATAATAATAATATTCACGACCTCTGATACAAAAAATAATGTCCTACAAGCCAATATTCAAACATAAAATCACAATAAACCATAATTTCGACTTAAAACAACAAATTATTCAAGATTTTCTTCATTGAGAAGATTGGGACCTTTGCCTCTTCTTGCTAACCACAAAAAATGCATTACATTTCTATTTATATTTAGAGAAGGAAAAATCTAGAATTTCTCAAGAGATAATACCTATCTTACATATTTGAAGAAAGTTGAGAGAAAACTTCCTGATTTTATGAACTTACTTTCTAAATATATAATTTCTAGAATTCTTCAAAATAATAAGAGTACTTTCTAAATCCAATTAGTTTGTATTATATATACTTTCTAGAAATTTTCATCATATAGAGATTCTAGAGACTTTCTAAATACCCATGAAAATGTCCATGCATCATAGAATGATTCCCATGACATTGTGAGTTGATTAATTAAGAATTTGAGATGAACGGTGGGTAGTGTCCTGATGGTCATCACATAGATTTAACATATATAACTATCTCTACATATCAATTTAAAATATAAATTTGATTAAAAAATACTAATAAGTACGTGACAATTGAAAATGTTTCTGAAATTAAAATACGATTTTCAAGCCTAAAAAATTCTTTGAGCTTAATATTTTCTACAATTTTAATGTCAAATCAATTATTTTAACAAAATTACACATTACTAATGATAAATATTATACTATCAAAATATATCCCTGATCTAAATGGACAACCATTTATCGGATCATATCAAAGAGCTCAATTTTCGAGGACCAACATTAGTCGATCGTCCTCTGGTGCCTTAACTATCATGTTCATGCAACAACATTGGGTGATGGGTGTACTATTATTTTGGCCACATGAAAATTTAATTCAAAGGTCTATAATTCATTTGATCATATGGTGGAAAGTTGAAAAACATCCAACCTATGAATATTAAATCCAAAATGCTTCTTTCTCACAGGCCTAATGCATTGATAGGCATATGGGTGAGATTTAGATAGGAAAAAGCATATCCTTCTCATGGTTATAGATCGAGAGTTAAGATTACAGTTAGCAACTCACAAATTGTAATTGAAAATGTTTGACTAAATGTCCATGCGTCCATTTAGATTTTTAGGAGTCACACGATAGACACATAAATAGTTTCAATTCAGGTTTCGATGAATGCTTGATTGGATGGCTTGATCACACAAGCCTTTGTTCTACTTCTTCACACAAGTGTGATCATTATCAGACAGACGAAAAGAGTTGTACTTGCCGAGCTCAAGATGATCTTGACAATGCTACCCATGCTAAGGGAATCAACCTACCATTAGAGGAAATCTTAGCCTAAAAGTGATCTCGTAAGGAAACATAATAAAATAATAGTTAAAATAATAAAATAAGAGTCATGAATTTTGGAAGGAAAAGAACAAAACTATTTTTTTTTTACTTGTATTTTTGGCTTATCTCCTTATCGATTTACCCAAATTTTAAGTGTAGACACTCATTGCATGCAGAATAAAATTCCACATCCAACAAGTATCCATTATGCATACTTCTGAGAAGACCCACATTGATAAAAATAGAAGATACATTAAAAAGAACATTCAAACGCGTTTTTAAATATATCTTCAATTTATTTATTTATTATTTTATTATTATTTTAATTTATTTTTTTTTTTATCAATGTGGGTCTTCTTAAAAGTATGCATAATGGGTATTCATTGGATGTGGAATTTAAATTTCACATCCAATGAGTGTCTACAATTGAAATTTGGGTAAACCTATAAGGAGATAAGCTAAAAATACAAGTAAAAAATGTAATTATTTTTTTCTTTTTTCTTTCAAAATTTTTACATGTACCTTTTTTTAATTTAAAGGATTTTGATTGGTTTACATATTATGACATGGAAATTAAGTGGAAATTTCATGGGTACTTTTAGGCTGAAATTTCCCCTATTGTACTAGAAAGAGAATGTTTTTAGTAATGGTGTTATCTTTGTTGTTGCTATCCTCTGCTATGATGGTTGTGATGAGATTCTATCTCTGTCTTGTCTAGTATGTTTCATTGCACTGTTGAATGCCAGAAAGAAGAAGAGTGAAGAGTGGACTTCACAACATGAAGGCAGGGAGTGCAAGTGGGCGGTATGCCTCGAGCGATTCTAGATTAGTGATTGGTGCTACACGATATTTTCATGCAACCGCAATTTCCATGTGTAGGGTGCCAATGTGTGGCTCTCATTGAGCTCAGTTTGTTGAAACGTGTGCTGAGAGCAGACGTCAGAACGAAGTCATATCAGGGTGAGCATGTGACCAAGAGTCGGAGCACTCGATGTTTGAGTCATTAATGGTGGAGGATTGACTAGTGAATGAACAACAAGGATCACATTGCGCGACCCCCTTTGTGATGTCAATGGGGAGCGGGTAGCGTTATTGCACATGGATCGTAGGATGATCGGGACAAGGGAAAATCAACGGATGAATGCTCATATTTTTATACATGCCTTTATATTGTGATCATTTTATAATCAAAATGGTTTGACTTTCAATTATTTCTTAAAATTTTAAAAATATTTTATAAAATTTATTAAGTTTCAAAAAGAAAACTATTAAATTGAATATTTTGAAAATTAGAAAATTTTTGAAACTTGAATTTCTATTTGCTTATTGGTTCATATGGGTGAAATGACTAGTTTTATGGGGTTATAAATAGAATTTGTGAATATATATATATATATATATATATATATATATATATATATATATATATATATATATATATATATATATATATATATGCCACAAAGTCTCATAATAATACACACATCAAATCTCTATATTTATGCAAATTTCATTTCTAGGTAAGTGTCAAACTCATGTTTGACGTTTAATTAATGTGTAACTGTTGAAAATAATTTCCAAAGATTACTCAAGTTTTTAAAATTTTTAACGATCACACACACACGCGCACACACACACATATGATATTTTAAATATGGAATCACTTTATATATAATGTTGACATGTCTAATCTACTTAATATAAGAAAAACGTATAAAATTATTATGTCACTACTTAAATAAAACATTCCTAAATTATAATGGGAATTCTTTAACAAAATCTCTTTTAAGCTTTACTACTAGGATTCCGATACTATTGCAACAACTACAAAATTATTTCAACAAACACATTTATGATATTCTATCACTTCCTATATCAATATAGAGATATTTTTGAAAATGCAATCTAAGTTTTTCCTCTAAACTTTTGCTGAATTTGAGTCTCTTCCTACATTAGTGCAACTTCTTTAAATTGATGATCAACATTTGAGTCAAATTATATATATATATATATATATATAATATATAAATATATATATATATATATATCATCGTCATCATCATAATTGCTTTTTATTTTTTATATATTGATTTTTAATTGGAACTAATATTATAGTCTCAATTTTACATTTATTGCCTATCTAATCTATTAATAACTTAAAGTATCCCAATACTTATAAATATTTTTCTATTGTTTTTCATAAAAATATAAAATGCCTAAAACTTAACTATTCATTTACTAACAACATATTTAAAAATAATACAATGTATTAACAAGAAAAATCAATGTCCAATTTTTATAGCTCTTTGGTGCCCCTAAGTCAACATGTCCTTTCATAATTAATTATGTGTTCCTTTAATATTATATAATTGTTTTCTTTCAAACATTTTACCTAACTTGGCTAGAGTCATATAAGCCATGGAATATGAAGTTGTCAAATAACGCAATGTAGATACTTATAAACATTTATAGATGCATTAGTTATTTAAGAATATATACATCAAACAAAAGTCAATTGATGCCATTTGTTGTGGAAATTTTTGTTATAAATGATTTTAATGCAAAATAGAAATTTCATTGTTAACTAGATGCTTTTGAATCTTAAACTTTGTGAATTCAACTATAAAAATTTCCCTACTTAAAAACTTTAACAATTCTATTGTTTTAATATTTTGAAAATTTGTTTTAATCTTTTGAAGTAGAAACCTAAATCCAAAAGTTGAAAATGAATATAATAGTATTTTAATATTAAATCGGTTAGATGAAGTTTGACTGGAGCTCTTGAGTGAAAAAGTAGCCGTTAGAGTGTTTTAGCCGTTGGAGTCTCTGCTTAGACTATTTAACACGCTGATCTGGATCTGTATCTTCAACTCGTCCTGATGATGAACCACATTGGTTGGTTCGAAACGCGTCGACCAAAGTCTTTCTTATGTGATTTACGCTGAAGCTCTCCTTACAAGATATAAACTATTATAATTGGTCTACAAAATGAAACCTTGCAAATCGCAAGTTAATTAAACTTTATGCTTTTGAATCTTAAATTGTTTGAATTCAACTACAAAAATTTCCCTACTTAAATTTTTTTAACAATTCTATTTGTTTTAATATTTTGAAGTAGAAACCTATATTAAAAAGTTGAAAAAGACCTAAACTATTATAATATGGTCTAGAAAATGGAACTTTGCAAATCACAATTTTAATAATTGTTTTTTCTTAATATTTTTATGGAAATTTTTATCTTTCCACAATAAGTTATGTCATGAATTACTTTTAACATAAAAAGCAAGTGTGCTATCAATTACTTTTAGCATAAAAGATAAGTACTAAACAACAATACTACATATTACACTTGTTTATTTTGTTTTCAAATCGAGTATTAATTCTTATTATTAAAAAATAAATAAAAAATGAATATAGATATAAAAGTAAATTATATTAATTTTTATTTATCTTTCAAAACATTTTGATTATAAGAAATAGTACCTTTAGTTGTAAGAAGAGCTTCGGCGTAAATCACATGACAAAGACATTTGTCGACGCGTTTCGAACCAACTTGTGTGGTTCATCGTCAGGACAAGTTGAAGAGACAGACCTGGCTTAGCATATTAAATAGACTGAGCAGAGACTCCAACAGCTACCTAACGGCTATTTTTGACCCCAGGACCCAGGCCAAAAATTATATTAATAAATTTAATATTATTTTTATTTTTATAATATTAAGATTAATAATATATTATTTTATTTCTAGAAATAAGCACGATTAGGTACCATGAATAGTATCATAAGTAATTCATTTAATTAAATAGTTTTTAAATGGTTATTGAAACTTATTATTTGCATGAATGAATTCTATTAAAAAATTATTAAATTGGGTTACCTAAATAAAATCTATTCTAATTCCAAAAATAGTAATAATAGGATTTTAGGATATATATAATTTTAATGGTAATAAGTTATTAAATTATTAACTAACTATATACATGCATTATTTATTAGAGGTATGTTGTTTTTGTTTATAAAACTACTTACTCTTGATGTGATATTGTCAGTTTATTACATTATTAAATTTACTAATTAATAATACTAATCTAAGAGGTAGATTGGTAAAAGTAGAGGAGTATGTTATTAATTAGTTTATTTATTTATTGAAATATATATATATATTATTATTGAGATAAAATATATATATATATGAGAGTGTATTATTATAATCCTATTAAAGAGAAATAAAAAGCCATATTTAATTCTGTTAGCTAAAAGAGTTGAATAAAATAATTAAAATGAAGCCATCCCACCTATAAATTAGAATAATAATAACTTAATTATCATGATTTATGTAAATCAATAGTAATGACTTTATTAACTACTAAAACAGGCAAAGGACACTCATCAATGAGAAAATCATGCTTCTACTATAAAGTCAAAATAAGATTAATACCTAAAAACCCGATACTAAAGAACATAAGTAAATACAGGAGGGACATAATTTCAAGGTCAGAATATGAAGCTGCCAGCAATATATAATAAATTCGAATAGAATAAGAAAACCGAACAAGAAGAAAGCACCCTGGATGGACCAAGGGGAAAGGAAGAAACCCTAAGAAGACAGGGCAAGGATCCAACTCCTACTTACCTTCCAACCATCATCTCTGTTGAGATTGCTGGGTCTACGCTCAATTTCAATAGCTTCCCTTAACTTGCGATGATGGAACCGATCCACCCTGACAATGACTTTGGCTTCCTCAATGCAGACATGATGCTTAGTCTTGTCTACATGCTCAGCTAAGGCTGAGGACTTTGTTCTTCCATGTTTCAGGTCTGCTACATGCTTGCAAATTCTCTGTTGGATGGAGCACCCTATTTCCCCTATGTAGGGTGTCCCACAAGAGCAAGGAATCAGATACACTCCCTTCATGTCTTTGGGGTTGACAGGATCCTTCACCGACCGCAGAGAATTACGAATGGTTCTGAGGGGCCTGAAGGTGGAGGGAACATCAAACTTTCTAAGGATCCGAGCGATCTTGTCCGTGGTCCCTTGGATATAGGGCAGATGGACACCTAGATGGCGTTCCCTAGGCTCTTTCTTAATCAACGCATTTTTAGAGGCTTTCAAGAAAGCCTTCTGCCCTAGGTGCCTACTATATCTGTTTTCTACAAAGACATCAAGGAGGTGGGATCTCTCTTCGTCCAGGCTTTCATTATCCGAAATCCTTCAGTTTCGAGGGTGAGTTCTTCGAGCAGACCTGTGGCGTTGCCATGGGTTCCCCCCTCTCCCCGATCGTGGCAAATCTCTTTATGGAGGATTTCGAAGCCAAGGCTCTTGCCTCGGCTCGTCTCCCTCCTAAGCTTTAGAAAAGGTATGTAGATGACACTAATGTCATCTGGTCCCATGGCCACGAGGAGCTGGATCGTTTCCTGGATCACCTCAACGGCCAGTCCTCGGCTATCAAGTTCACGATGGAAAAAGAGGTCAATGGCAGCCTCCCTTTCCTAGATATTCTTATTTCTAGGAAGAAGGACGACTCTCTCTCCCACGCGGTGTACCGCAAGAAAACGCACATAGAGCAGTATCTTCACGCCGATTCCCATCATTTCCCAGCTTAGAAGATGGGTGTTCTTAATACCCTAGCTACGCGTGCCCTCAGGATTTCGGATAATGAAAGCCTGGACGAAGAGAGATCCCACCTCCTTGATGTCTTTGTAGAAAACGGATATAGTAGGCACCTAGGGTGGAAGGCTTTCCTGAAAGCTTCTAAAAATGCGTTGATTAAGAAAGAGCCTAGGGAACGCCATCTAGGTGTCCATCTGCCCTATATCCAAGGGACCACGGACAAGATCGCTCGGATCCTTAGAAAGTTTGATGTTCCCTCCACCTTCAGGCCCCTCAGAACCATTCGTAATTCTCTGCGGTCAGTGAAGGATCCTGTCAACCCCAAAGACATGAAGGGAGTGCATCTGATTCCTTGCTCTTGTGGGACACCCTACATAGGGGAAACAGGGCGCTCCATCCAGCAGAGAATTTGCGAGCATGCAACAGACCTGAAACATGGAAGAACAAAGTCCTCAGCCTTAGCTGAGCATGTAGACAAGACTAAGCATCATGTCTGCATTGAGGAAGCCAAAGTCATTGCCAGGGTGGATCGGTTCCATCATCGCAAGTTAAGGGAAGCTATTGAAATTGAGCGTAGACCCAGCAATCTCAACAGAGATGATGGTTGGAAGGTAAGTAGGAGTTGGATCCCTGCCTTGTCTTCTTAGGGTTTCTTCCTTTCCCCTTGGTCCATCCAGGGTGCTTTCTTCTTGTTCGGTTTTCTTATTCTGTTCGAATTTATTATATATTGCTGGCAGCTTCATATTCTGACCTTGAAATTATGTCCCTCCTGTATTTACTTATGTTCTTTAGTATCGGGTTTTTAGGTATTAATCTTATTTTGACTTTATAGTAGAAGCATGATTTTCTCATTGATGAGTGTCCTTTGCCTGTTTTAGTAGTTAATAAAGTCATTACTATTGATTTACATAAATCATGATAATTAAGTTATTATTATTCTAATTTATAGGTGGGATGGCTTCATTTTAATTATTTTATTCAACTCTTTTAGCTAACAGAATTAAATATGGCTTTTTATTTCTCTTTAATAGGATTATAATAATACACTCTCATATATATATATATTTTATCTCAATAATAATATTTTAGCACAGTCATGTTTCATCCTCTTTTCCATATGTTCGAGGTTCCCTTTTTGCATAGGTGGAAAATGAAGTTTTAATGGATTACTAATACATGCCACATATACACCAGCAAAACTGCTCAAAGATAAGCATAAAGGATCAAGGGCTTTAAAGGGAGGAACTCTATCTCCTTGTTTTCAGGACATTTAGGTCATGACTCAGTAGGGTTTGTAACAATACTGGAGACATCATAAAGCTTGAAGACATGGATTAGCAGCTGATTAAAGAATGTATTTAAGTCATATATAAGGTTTTTGAAAGCATGTTTTAGAAGTTTCACTCCTATTTGTATTAGGACTCTTAAAGACAGCTAGTTGTCAAGTTGTAATTAAGTAGTTTGTTTTATGAAT
>APFE031570782.1:5348-21093 GCA_000404065.3 Pinus taeda
GAGCTTCTATGTTCTGCTCCTTTGATTTTTCGAGATCTTCTTTTAGAGAGAAGATCTTTGATTCAAGACCCTGAATTGTTATGCTCTCATATTTTACTATATCCAGCAATTTCTCCCTTACCCTGGTTACTGTCTCCAATTGTTTGTTTAATTTAGTAACTTCTTCAGTTTCTGCATTCTTCTTATCATATGCCACGATACTTCTGATGTCTTCGCTACCATTGAATGAGTCATCACTTTTAACATGGGTATAATAGCTTCTATTACCTTCTTCCAACATCTTTCCTTTGTTATGAGGGCATCTAGCAGCATAGTGACCAACTCTACCACATGAAAAGCATTTGAAAGGTAGCTTACCTTTGAATCATCCAGTTCCCCGTTCAAGATTCTTGACAAAATTTACCTCCTCTTCTTCCTCTGACATGTATCCTAATGCTTCGAATGCAACTTCTGATGGTCCCTCTTTTCGCATCTCAAAAGCAGTTAAGATTCCGTGAAGCTGTAACATGGTGATTTTCTGCAGATTCTCCTTTTCTTCTATGGCAGACACTTTGGAATCAAATTTAGCAGACAGGGATCTCAAAACCTTTTCAACTAAGACAAATTCCTTAAATTCTTCACCTAAATACCTCATACAATTTACAATCTCATCCATACGCAAGAAGTAATTAGCTATGCTTTCATTACTATGCATCTTAAGATTTTCATACTGGATTCTAAGAGTTTGAAGCTTTGCTCTTTTTACCTGTTCATCTCCTTCGTAGCTTAGAATGATTTTGTCCCATATTTCCTTAGCTGATTTGTAATGCATGATATTGATAAATTCTGATTGTGTCAAATTTCCCAATAAGACAGTAACAGCTTTGGCATTGAGCTCATATTGCTTTTTCTCGGCTGCATATATAGGAACTACTGATGGGAAATTGTATCCACTTTCTACGATTCCCCAAACTTCTGCTCCATGTGATTGTAGATATGTTGTGGTTCTTATCTTTCAGTGGGTAAAGTTGCTCCCGTCAAAGACTGGTGGCCTGATATGTGCCTCTTTTTCTGGATTAGCCATTCTGATGGATCTTTTCTTTCAAGCGATCAAGCTTCTTCAAAAGGAATTGCTCTGATACCAATTGTTGGAAATAAAACTGAGAGGGGGGGGCGTGAATTAGTATATTCAAATCAGTAAAACTTTTCATTTTCACACTCAGATTCACATCGCGACTTCAGTTAAGGAATATACGCTATATACGCGACTGATTCAAATGAAACAAGCGTATATGCAGCAATCTTAAGATTGAGTTAGCTTTCTTCAGCTAAAATGCGATCAGAACATTATACCACAGTTAACAGTAAACAGGTGTAGTAAAACAATACAGATCATCACACTAAGAAGCACACGAATGACACAGTGATATAAGGTTGGAAACCAATTGGGTTGAAACACTGCTGCCAAATTTAGTCTCTTTCTCTTACATAGAAACTTCTTTACAATGTTCTGGTGCAGTCCTTACAATACACAGGCTACAAACCTGCAGAGGCTACAACCCTCTCTGTTTTCAGTTACTTCGGTGAAGGGAGCTACAACCCCCTAGCTCTTGTACTAGCAGATATACTTAGTACGTAGGTGCTGACCTACAGAAGGCTGCAACCTTCTTTTCTTCAGGGACCACGTTTCATCAATTTTCAGACTGGATCCATAAGTACAAAACAATCACTGCTGCTATACAATCATCCACTTATACTTGCATCATAAATCTCTAAAATCACCCAAAACGGAATCAATGAAACCCTATCATCAAAAACATAGAACGCAAACCAGAGCCCAGAACTCTGCAACAACCAGTAGAATCAACAGCAACCTGGAATACCAAATCTCATAGTGCATACGCCACTTTACTATACCAAAACCGCGTGTATACGCGCTTTCACCTCATACAACCTGCGTACAGATCTAAAGATAATTACTTGTACCTTCGCTGTTATATCAACCCAATCCAAGCAGCACAAACAGATAACCAAGCAATACTAGATCTTCCACTTCGTCCAACATCCATTCCTTGCTCACTCTTGAACTCTTCTTGCCGAATTTCTTTTCTTATATAGGTAGCTCCTCTCAAATACCATGTCCAAACCATGAGAAACAATACCATGAACCCAAACTGGGTCGTCACTTTTGGACCAAATACATGGACCAAATACCACGACCAAAACCATGATTTCCAACATGTACGCGCCTTTACTCTTATTAACCCGCATGTATACGCGTACGCCCATTCTTCTTCGCTAACCCGCGTATATACGCCCTTTCTTCACGGTCAACCTGCGTATATCTCTCTGTTTACCTACTGCACTGTGATCTGTCCTCTGAGTGAGTTTCCATCACCTGAATCATTCCTCTAAGTGAGTTGCCATCAAGGACAACACCTGAATCATAATGCCAACATCAAGGTTGAAAAATTTAATCATCAATTGGACAATATCAACTGCAGAGTGTAAGTCATAGAGTTCCTTCAATTTTTGTAAGGCTTTAAAAGCATTTGAAAATGGTGGAATATGCTGACTCACCATTTACAGATGCTACAATCAAGGCATAGGCATTGCTATTCTTGTTTTCCCAAATGTCGAATTCATTGTCTGAGGTAGGCTTTGTTGGTTCATTGCCTCCTTCTCCAACACAAACTCCTTTCTACAACTCATTAAAAATGAGAGTGTGTTTGATATTCCGCGACAATTCTAGATAGTTCTATTTTCCAGTGAGAACCACTCCCACAATAGGTATCAATAAATGCATTTTAAAATTCGTGTACCGTAAAATACTTTTGTTGCCAATTTATAAAATTTACACTCCTAGTGGTAAAAGAAATGAGTTCTGGTGTAATTTATTTTTTAAATACACTTTGATATATAGGACGCAATTAATACTTGCATACATCTTATAAGGGGGACTAGTTTGTATGAGGGGAGGGTATTATATGAGGAAGGGCTTATATGAGGGAGGCGGTTTCAGGCCACACGATAATATATATAAAAAAATGAAATGTTGATAGCATGATATGGAGGTTCGCGGGGGGTCGAAGTATTAAAAATACAGTATTAAAAAATGGTGGGAGGGAACCATATATATATAGATTAAAACTAGCATACAAATACAGGAGCCACTGATGGCGAACTCTCGGGAGTAGCTTCTCACCTTCTAGCCAGCGGCACAGTGGCCGAAAACTACACAAATGTAGTAATGGTGTTGTTGAGAGTGATGGAGGACTCGTCTCAAATAAGTTGCATGACCCTTGCACCTTCCTTCCTGAAACCGAAACTCACTCTCGAAATAAAGCATGCAACACTTATTTCAAATGTGAATATGTCACATCTATATATCATCTGAGCTCATAAAATTTTATAGCCATGGTGCCATTGGAACTACCTCTTATGTTACTGTGCCCCTGCTCTTCTCGTCAACCATGGAAGGTTCACCACCATTGAACCCCTAGAAAAGCCTTAATACTCACTTCAGATTACCTAGCCTTTTGTTATAAGTATGTGTATAGGAGAAGAGCGGAGGGAAGGTCGAGTGGGAGGCACAACAATACGGTGTGAGTTGAACAACAAAGCAGAGTGTATAGGGCATCAACTAGGTTGCGCATGTGTGAGGGAAAGCTAAAAGGTGGAAGGACTAAGGTAGGAAACATTCACGTTGCAACTGACTGTGTAATACATCTGTGTAGAAGGACAATGTAATTGAACATGCATAGTGGGATATGTGAACAGTGAGGAGCGAATATAATATTAACTAACAAGATTGCAAAGGAAATCGGAGTGGAATATGCATTCAATACTAATGCAAGACACAAAATATGGCAGAGGTGTCAGTTTTGCAAAATAAGCAAAACATAGGCATGGAGGAGTTGCAAGCCGAAGGGAAGCCAAAAAAGGGGCTTTATCTGATACAATGTCAGGCTAGCAGGTAACTCCACAAATCAATTGTGTTGCTTCATAAGATTACTCATGGTTATACACATGGGGGAGTGACGCTTGGGTTTGACCTTCCGATGACTCTTCCTTTTCCATTATTTACTATTTACATTACTTACAAGTGTTCACCCAATCCCCATGAATAGGTGTCAATAAATCCACTATGTTAACCACCTACACTCCCAACCGAATCCATTTTGGTCAAAGTATATGATGTTCGAATTGTATTTTTGAGTCGGATATGGATGAATTTGGTAACTATGATGTAAAATTGTATGATGTGATTTATGTTTAAAATATACTCTTTTGTTCAAAGAATTTATTTATTTTTAAAACATTTTCTTAGAGACTCCACTAGATAAGATTTGTAGCATGATTTCAGATTATTTTAGATAACTGTAGGGCTGAAACATTTCTAAAGTTATTAATTGAATGTGACACTCTTACGTAGTTATAAAGGCTACAAAATTTCATTTTCATAGGTTAAAATTATTATTTAAACTTGAAGTGGACTTGGGCCATAGGAGCTGATTATCTTCTAATACCTTTTAACTTCATTTAGTAATCTAATTTCCAATATATTGTGTTTATGTTAGATAAAATTACAAACTCATTGTGTTTATGCTTAATAAAATTTCTGGTTTCAGTAATTTAACACAATTAAATTAGCACATTTTTTTTAATTAGTCAACGTCATAACAAAAAAATGTTATAAACTTAAATTAAATCAAATTAACATATTATATTTTGATTGTGAAATAAGATATGGATGGTTTTGGGCATGTGGTATTGATAAGCCATGGTATTGTAACAAAGCCTAATCGCAAGTTAATAACAAAATCAAAATATAACAAAATGTCTTTAACATTAACTTTTATTATTAACTGAGCCAACAATTAAATGTTATATTTTGATTGTGAAATAAGATATGGTTTTGGGCATGGGGTATTGATAAGTCATGGTATTGTAACAAAGCCTATTCACAAGTTAATAACAAAATCAAAATATAACAAAATGTCTTTAACATTAACTTTTTTTTATTAATTGAGCCAACATTTAAATGTTCACATGAATCGGGATTTATATTACTATTAACTTTTTATTTATCACTTTTAATAGTTTGTTTATTATTTTTAATGTTTTTTTTAATTACCCTGATATATAAATGTTAAATATTTGTGTAAAATATTAAACATTTAAGCCTACCTATCTATCCCTAATGAGTTGGATTAAAAAAAATCATCACTTACGGTAAGCAGGACTTCCCAAGAGGTCACCCATCGCAGATCGCCTCTGGCTCAAGCGCGCTTAACTATGGAGTTTTCCCCACAATCAAGCCCACTTAGCTTACTACACCATTTGCAAGACCTTAGAAAGCGTTGTGCTTCATGAGCCATTCAAGTAGAGATTCCTTCAGTCTTTTTGAATTTAAGTATAGGGGGTTTACGCAACGCATTATATTAGATATCATTTTTGAGATTCAACTACGTTAAGTAAGTCATATGTGAATGTTTTAATTAACACATTTGAATCCCAAAAATGATATCTAAGTTAAATATATTTTAGAATAAGGAATTTAGTTGCTGTTATTATCAATATCACCACATTAAACTTACAAACTCCAATTTTGTGATACATTTTACCACCAATCATTTATATTTTTGATAATTTTGACTTGTGTCCTTGAACTCTTCTATGGATACAAAAATTGCTTCAAATTTATTTCACAAAATTCAAAGGACTTTTTTGATCACTCTCTTGTTTGTGTGGTATTCTCCATATTGTCTCAATTTATTAACAACAATCACGACTTGAGTCATAAAAGTATCCACAGTTTTATTGTCTTTCATTTTCATATTCTCGAAATCTCTTATCAAATTCTACAACTTGACATTCTTCACTTCTAATACACCTTGATAACATGATTCAAGAGTGTCCCATGCCTTCTTCTAAGATTCTTCATTTGAGACTTTTGGAAGTATCATGTCATCTAAGCCTTGTTGAATTTAGTGCAACATATTTCTTCTTTTTCTTCTCTCTCACCAATGTTCTTTCAACATTTGTAAGAGCCATCTCTGCCACCTCATTAACAAGTTCCAGATACCCATCAATAACAAATCCCCGAAGCTCATGAGAACGCAACAATGTTCTCATTCAAATTAATGAGGAATTGTATTTTTTGATGACTTAGTAATATTGGTACTTGTCACCATCTCTCCTTCTTTATGTTCTCTCTGAACAATGTTCGTTTAACATTTGTAAGAGTCATCTACTCTGCCTCATTATCAGGTTCTGGATACCCATCAATAACAAATCTCCAAAGACCATGAGAACTCAATGATGTTCTCATTCAAATAAACAAGGAATCAAAGTTTTGCTCATTTAGAATAGGAATTGATGACTTAGTGATCTTAGTATTTGTCGACATCTCTCACAGAGGATCTAATTCTTAAGATGGAATGTAAGAGTACTTTCAAAATATGGCTATAGCTCTTTAGACTCATGACAATTAAAAAGGAGGATCAAAGCTTAGGATTATTCACTAGCAATAATAGGTGAATATGAAATACTTTCGAAATATGGATGAATTACTTAAAGCAATGGACAGGAAAATTAAAGGCTAGTGCTAGAAAATATGATGTAGATGCCTCTCTACCATACCAAAAAATGATTTAGACAACATAAACCATTCTCCATTAAAAAAACAAATACAAGAAACTCATGGGTAGGAAGTCAAGATAATAATTGAACAATTACCTTTGATGTGAATGAACAAATATTTATATATGAAGAGAAAGTGGACTCATAATACTTAAGGAAACGCATATAAAGTTTCAAAGACAACATAAAGAACTAAGTGCTGAAAAACGTATAAAAATTTGAATTTGAAATTCCTCAAACGATAACTCACGGTAAGCTCAGGTTCAACACACACTCTTCTAAACTTCTGCTGGGATTGTTGCAACAATCACATCATGCGGCAAGACTACACTACGCTAGAAAGATTTGTTTTCAATGTAGCTCTAAGCCACTCAATAACAATTCCTTAACAACACCAAATATTTCGGTCACAAGCACTCTGCACAATAGTTTTGTTCATCCTCACACAACAATGGCTTCTCACCAAAGTTTAGGGACACAACAACGGCTTCTCACTGAATCTTAGGGAATAAATGCTCACTCTCAGATTCCAACGACTATGTAAAAATGCTAAATTGAACCCCTTGTAATCCAAATACTAGAAGGATATTGCTTTAATAAAATTGTGTGTAAAACACGAGCATAATTTCACAGAAAGTCCAATTTGACGTACTTGTGATCTAATGACCAACATAGAATTTCCTCATACCTTCGTGTTGGCTCAGTGGGTCTTGACCAAGGTTCAGAGTTAGTTGCGCCAAAGAAATCCCTACACTACTAGTCGTTTCGGCATCAATCCACAGATTGCAGACTGGAGTATCACCTAAAGCAATATGGGGGGATGCTAGAACCAATTTTCTACACCCAGAGATGAGCATGTTGTCGTTTTATGTCTTAAATCTACCTTCATGCAGATCGATAAGCCTTTAAGGCTGATCGATGTAACTTCCTTTAAGCAGCCTGTAGACCTCCGTGAAGGTCTATGTATGTCTTTCGCAGACCCTGAATAGGCAAATCCTCTACTTACGCACATCAAATATTACTTACAACCCAGTAATTACTCAGATCAGCTTAAGTGTTCGATAACTTCAACATACAACAAGATAATCCTTGCGTAAACAATTAATAATAATTGTGTTCATTTAACAATATAAATCGTGTAAAGTCGCACATCAATACATCATTATTTCGTAAACCTGTTATAACATAAGGTGCATTCATATAAATAGAAGTAAAGAGATAAGCACAAGTATTTTTGCAACAATATTCTTTATTAATACTTAGTTCTGCTTACAAACTCAAGACTTCCCTGCACACTCAGCTAGAGGGATCGACGCACTCAACTGCAGACTCTACTCTAAGCCTCTGTGCACACAGCTACAGACCCTTTCTTCCTACTCTTCTATGCTACTCTTTAGACTTCTCCCATAGAACAAACTTCATTACTTCTTTTTTCCCCTTTAGACATTCTAAAACACACCTATTTATACAATCCCATGGTCTGCGGACCATGAGTAGATCTTCAAAATCCAACTCAACTTACATAAAAACGTGTAAATAATCTTTAATTATCTTCGCACTCCGCAACCACAACTTGTGGAGACTTTACATCTTTATACAACAAAACTTTGGATTTTGCCATAAAATTGACCCTAAGGGACTCCATCCCAAGAGGCCCCAACACAAAGATCGTGACTCGCCCTCGAGTCACTTTGCTAGAGTGGAGATCTTACTGCAAAGATTCATCAGGTCTACCTATATCACTGCTACCTTAGTCATGCTCTCCGTGGATTTTTGTTTGATCTGTTCCACCAGTTGCTCTGTGGCTTGTCTTACACTGTCCTGCTAGATTTTCTACTGCATACTCTGCAAGTTCACCAATTTCTCTTGAATGTTGGCAGAGATAATGTAGGTCTCATCCAACCAAGTCCCCAATCTAGCCTTGAGGACTGCCTCTTTCCTCTGTGCTGCTTCCACCTATATATACAACTGCCTCACCCCCTGTAGCTTAGCAAGGGATTGTGTGGCAGCAACAGTGCCCGTCGTTGCCCTAGCTTCATCATACTATTGTTGGAGTTCGTGAGCTTCTGTATTCAAGGCCTGCAGTGTAGGATCTTCCTGTAGAGCTGTGACTACCTCCATTGCCTACTCGCAAAGTGTGATGTAGTCTACCACCGTGGTATCCACTGTCACGACTTCATCCTTCATAGTAGCTTCGAGTTGTTCCCTCACCTCTTGTTGATTTGAAGGCTGGGACTTCAACTCTAATGATCTTCAAGTTCAGCTCAAATTAAGCTCTAGCCACATTTTTCTTGGTGTCACGCACGCCTGCAGCCAACTTTCTGATCTTCGCCTCCAACAATGCTTCCTCTGGTATATGCAATTCGAGCACTGTTCTTCAGGCTTCTGCCACTATGGCTGTACGCTGGTCATTCTACACATGGATATTTTTATGTACCTCTAGTGCGTCTAATTCTCAGTGAACATCTATTCATTGTTCACTCTATACTCGCTCCTGAGGCTGAGTGTGTGCTGCTCCCAAACAACGAATTTTTCTATCACTCTTGCCTACAGCATATTCAAGTACTCATTCAGGAGCACGGCTAGGTTGAGGCTGATTTTCCTCAAATAACTCACTATGGCCTTATCATCGGCCAGCTTTGCGGTCAAATATTCGTTTTGGCAACACGACTATGTGGAGATCTATTGATCGAACCATCTCTGTTGCCTGAGTGGTCCCTGGTGCCAAACTTGTTGATGCAGTGCTGATATGCCTTGTGCCTTCCTAGATCCTATTTTTCTGAGTTGCAGCTCATGCAGATCCTTCTAAATGGTGCTTAGTGCCTACTGTTATTGATGTTCAAACTGCTGCAAAAATTCTGTTGTAGTATCCCGCACCTTGTCGCCTATCTCGCCTAGGTCGCCATCCGTTAAAGTGATCAGATCCAACGACGGCTTTGTCTCCTTTGATTTCTTCTACGGTCCTTCCCTTCCTTGTTCTCTGGATCTTTTGACCTAGAAGGGAGTGCTCTCCTACTCCTCCTGACCACCGTCACCCTGTTCTAATTGCTCCTCCTTCTCTGTTTGCGGTGAAGGAGACCTTTTGAGGTGCTCAGAGTTGCGTTCTTCCTGTTTTGCCTACTGCTTCGTGGCAGGCTCCACTTCCACCTGGGCCTTCTCCTCAACCTCTTTTTTTCACTTCTCAGCCAATTGATGAACCTTCTGGTTGGTTGCTTCCTTCTTCTTCTTCTCTATGGACTTGCTAGTCCCTACGGCCAAATTGGATGGGGAATGCCAATCTGTCGGCCAGCGCTTGACGACCTCCTCAATAATGTCATCTATAGTGAGGTAGGGTAGGTCAAACAATTTTTTTTGTCGATCCATCCGCACCCATATGTATACGTGGTGGAAGTCATTTTTAAACTCCACGTACCCTGAAAGTTGTTCAAACACATTTGGTGACAATTGCGACTTCTATTTGACGGCCATGTGAATGCTCGCCTCCACTAGCACCCAAAAGACTTTGGTCTTTGTGACCCACACAACATCTTTTGTGGCCTAGCGAGTTGGTTAGGATACTCATCTCTCACTTGAGAGACCTAGGTTCAAAACAAGACAACGAAACCATTTGTTGGCTTAGTGGGTTGTGACCCACGTTCAAAGTTATTTGCGTCAAAAAAATCCCTACAGTACTATCCGTTTCGGCATCGATCTGTGGAGTGCAGACTAAAGTCTCACTCGAAATAGTATGGGGGAGTGTTGGAACCAAGTTTCTACACCGAGAGATAAGCATGATGTCATTTTACACCATAAATCTACCTTCGCGCAAATCGATAAGCCTTTAAGGTTTGTCAATGTAACTTCCTTTAATCAACCTCTAGGCCTCCATGAAAGTCTAAGATTATCTTTCGCAAACCCTAAATAGGTGAATCTTTCACTTATACGCATCAAAGATTACTTATAACATAGTACTTACTCAGATCAACTTAAGTGTTCGATAACTTCAACATACAACAAGATAATCTTCGCGTAAACATTAAACAATAATTGCATTCATATAACAATATAAATTGTGTAAAGTCGTGCATCAATACATCCTTATTTCATAAACCCATTATAACATAAGGCACATTCATATAAAAAAAAGTAAAGAGATAAACGCAAGTATTTCTGCAACAATCTTCTTTATTAATACTCAGTTCTCCTTACACACTCAAGATTTCCCTACGCACACAGCTACGGACTCTACTCTAGTCCTTTGCGCACACAGCTGCAGAGCCTTTCTTCCTACTCTTTTTTACTACGCTTTAGACTTCTCCCATAGACCAAACTTCATTACTTTTTTCCCCTTTAGACATCCTAAGACATTTATTTATACAATCCCATGGTCTGCAGACCATGGGTAGATCTTCAAACGCTGACTCAACTTACATAAAAGAAGGGTAAAACCATTTAGGACTCTTTAATTATCTATGCTATCTGTAACCACAACTTTCGGAGACTTTACATCTTTATACAATAAAACTTGGGCTTTTGCCCGAAAGTTGACCCTAGGGGACCCCATCCCAACACTTCACTGCCAAGAAATTACTTTCAAAGGTTTGGCTATGACTCTTGTAGCATCAAAGGAATCTTGCAATTATTTGCACATAGTTCGGTGATGGTTGGGGGTTGCTCACAATACTTGAAGATGTGCTCACCTCAATGGCATCAACGACAGGAGTCTAGTGGACATGGCATTCCAATGATACCAAGCCCCTCAAGTCATAACGAAGACCTAGCTCACAAACACTGCCAATAAAGCTAGGAAGAGTCCCAGATATTTAGCAGACTATTTAGTCAACATCAGCGTGAGCAATTGAAGAGAATACAAAGAAGCAAATGAGAATTGTTTTGGAATAGTCAAAAAGAAATGAATTTATGGTGCTCTTCTACAATCTTATTTCTCTCCACTCAATATTTCTTTCATGTGGGCTCGATACCACATGAAAGAAATACAGAACAAATCAAGAAAACACAGTGAACTGCAACTACAGCTGCTTAATTACACAACCAAGAAAAAGACCGAGAGTGAATGACCTCGGCTTAGTATCTGTATTTATACAAAACTTCCTGTGGGTTAGAAGAACTAAAATATTAGTTTGAGGTGGGGCTGCTTTTTCATTTCTGCAAGTGGAAATCACTGGTAGGTAAGGCGATGCAAGAATGGCTGTGGTGACCTCTGGAGACCGGACAAGGCCTGGTCGCATGCAGTGGAAATAATTATCTCCGTTAATCTTAACATCAATGTTTTTACATTATGACTTGCCTTTAAGATTGGCAATGATCATTTCGTCCACCCACTTAATGTGCTTAACAATCTGACTATAGATTTTATCCTTTTCTTCTCGGTGAACACTACCCAACGGTTATCTATTTCTGTTTGGGCATGTAATTCCTTTAGCTATGGCAACAAACGGAGGGTGGCTGAACACTGATTCCAGATTCATGAAATCGCTAAGATACCATCTGCTAACACTGATGTAAATAGAATTTATTACTGGAATGTTATTGGCCAGCACTATATTTATATTTAGTAATGCCACTTACCACATCACAAAAAACAGTAAATAATGTCTATATTACATTTTCCTAATTAATCAACATCATAACAAAAAACATTTTGGAAATTCATGAAAATGTTAAAATACCATTTGCTCACATTGATGTAAATAAATTTTATTACTGAGATGTGGTTTGCCAACACTTGTTTAGTAATACCACTTTCATCTAGATTGGAAAACATTTCTGTCTTCTTTCTACATTCATTTGCATAATGATCATACTTTTTATAGTAATGACATTGGACTTGAGATTTATGATACCTCTGACCTTGTGCTTGATTTTGGCCTACGCCTTTTGACTTCTTTAGCATATGATATTCCTCTGGCTCTACCTTGACCAAATGAAACTTGTGTCTTGAAGGCATGCTCCATTGAGGATCTTGTTTCTCTATTCAATCTATGTTAATGGGAAATTAGTGATGCATGAAGATCATCCAATGAGAACTATGAGAGATCCTTTCTACCTTGACCAAATGAAACTTGTGTCTTGAAGGCATGCTCCATTGAGGATCTTGTTTCTCTATTCAATCTATGTTAATGGGAAATCAGTGATGCATGAAGCTCATCCAATGAGAACTATGAGAGATCCTTTGTCTCTTCTGTGGCCACAACAATGGCATCAAACCTTGTTGGAAAACTTTTCAAAACTTTCTCTAGTATTCTTATTTCTTCATGAGACTTAATTTGAGTAACCAACCCAATTACATGTGTAAAAATGAGTCTACATTCTCAGATTCTTTCATACAAAGTGTTTCAAAATCTCTTCACAACATTTGCCATTTTGCTGTCTTGACTTTTGCGATGCCTTGGTAGATTGTCTGGAGGGTGTCCCATGCTTTCCTGGACTTCGTTGTTGCTACAACCTTTGGGAAAATACTTTCATGAACTACTTGGAAAATATATAACAGGGCTTTTGAATCCTTCTTCCTATTGTCCCTTAAAAAATTCATACTTTCATGAACTGCTTGGAAAATATATAACAGGGCTTTTGAATCCTTCTTTCTATTGTCCTTTAAAAAATCCCTTTTTGCTTGAGACAAGACATTGTATGATACTGCATCTGCTGGTTCTTGGAGACCATTCTCCACCAAATCCCAAATGTCTTGAGAGGAAAACAAGGTCTTCATTGTAATAGCCCAATAATCATAATTTTTTCCATTAAACTGAGATATCCGAGGATTAGTGAAGCTTATGCTTGATGTTTCCATTTATCGCTGAAAGAAAAAACTTTCTACATGCTAGTAAATACACTTAAAAAATTATGCCCTCAAAACAAATTTTAATTGCTAGTAAAAATACTTGTTTTTACACTAACAATATTTAACTTGTTTAGATACCATGTTAGAAAATTTTTACTAGGGCAAAGGAGAGGAGTCTCACTTAGAATTCAGTTGCTGCAAGGTAAGTCTTATGAGAATTCAATTGCTTCTAGGTAAGTCTTATGAGAATTCAATTGCTTCTAGGTAGGTCTTATGTTTCAGCATGGAAATTGCAACTACACAGAGGTTTAATAAAATACAATGCAAGGCAAGTCTGAAAAAAAAACATACAATGCAAGGCAAGTCTGAAAAAAAAACTTTCTACATGCCAGTGAATACACTTAAAAAATTCTGCCCTTAAAACAAATTTTAGTGGCTAGTAAAAACACTTGTTTTTACACTAACAATATTTAACCTGCTTAGATACCATGCTAGAAAAATTTTACTAGGGCAGAGGAGAGGAGTCTCACTCAGAATTTGGTTGCGGTAAGGTAAGTCTTATGAGAATTCAATTGCTTCGAGGTAAGTCTTATGTTGCAGGGTGGAAATTGCAACTACACAGAGGTTTAATAAAACACAATGCAAGGTAATTCTGACGAGAATTTAGTTGCTTTGAGGGGCTTAATTAAACACAATGGAAGGTAAGTCTGATGAGAATTCAGTTTCTTCGAGGTAAGTATTATGTTGCAGCATGGAAATCGCAACCACACAGAGGGTTAATAAAACACAACTGGGGATAATAAAACATAACTCACGACAAAACATGGCAACATAACATACTCTTGATTATAATATAAAACATAGGAAAATAAATTCACGTCATAAATGGAGGCTGCAACTCCAAGTGAAAATACAAAAAACTTACTGAGATTTACCCATCACCTAGGTTGCAGAGTAAATCTCTGTAAAACTCTTAGTTCCTTTGAGGGGCTTCATTAAACACAATGCAAGGTAAGTCTTATGAGAATTCAGTTTAAAACATAGGAAAATAAATTCAGGTAATAAATGGAGGCTTCAACTCCAAGTGAAAATACAAAAAACTTACTGAGATTTACCCATCACCTAGGTTGCAGAGTAAATCTCTGTAAAACTCGTTAAAATCGTTTTTCATGTGCCCACCAATATTTTCTCCACCATTTTCTCCTCACTACCTCTTTCTAACTTTCCAAAACTTACAAATGCTTTTACATCCATATTGATATCAACATACAAATTTGACATTAATACATGACAAAGAAAATAATTAATACACAACATAGTAATTGGTTTTTTGATCTTGGAGGTGTTGTGGAGTGCAGTCAACAATCATGGAGTAAATATTTGACATGTCTATTTACGAAACTATATTAAATGCCTTAAACTCTCTCTTGTCTTGTGGAATGGCCAAGGTTGTACTTCTACTCTAACTTTAGTCCTTTTGCCTGCAAACAAAATTGCAATCGTGCAGTAGGGGAAAGCATGACAAACTATATTAAATGCCTTAAACTCTCTCTTGTCTTGTGGAATGGCCAAGGTTGTACTTCTACTCTAACTTTAGTCCTTTTGCCTACAAACAAAATTGCAATCGTGCAGTAGGGGAAAGCATTACAACCGTGCAGTAGGGGAAAGCATGGTGTTTGTCAGTGTGTTTAAGGCGATCATTTAAATTATTGTTTACAACAATGTACCTCCTTTAGTTATGGAAACTAACGGACGGTGACTAAACTATGGGTTTGCTTTCATCCAATCCACTATGTTAACCACATACACTCCAAACGAGATCGATTTTGATCAAAGTATTTGATATTCAAATCTTATTTTTCAGTCTGGTTCTCATGAATTTGGTAACTATAATGTGAAATTGCATGATGTGATTTATGTTTAGGATATAATTTTTTGTTCAAAGAATTCATATTTGGTATTCAACTCTTATTTTTGAGTCTAATTCTGATGAATTTGGTAACTATGATGTAAAATTGTATGATGTGATTTATGTTTAAGATATAATTTATATAGTTCTCAAACATTTTCTTAGTGATTTCAGTCGATATAAGATTTGTAGCATGATTTCAGATTCTTTTGCATAATTACATGCTGTAACATTTATTAAATTATTAACTGAATGTGACGTTCTTACATAATTATAAATTTCATTTTTATAGGTTAAAATTATTATTAAATATGAGGTTAAAATTATTAATTAAATTTGAAGTGGACTTAGGGTATAGGAGCTTATTACCTCTTCTAATACTTTTAAATTCATTTAGTAATCTAATCTTCCATATATTGTGTTTATATTCA
>APFE031570782.1:25364-35720 GCA_000404065.3 Pinus taeda
GTGGATCAGAAGACTGAACCAAATGACAATGCCAGGAGGGCGATGGTTCAGTGGCAACAAGGACAAGAGGAGGCTCAATAAACTCTGAGCTATTCCTCTGCAGATCTGAATTATCCCCCACAAGACCGTTTCTAGCAGCTGGTTGGTCTTGTGCATATATCTCCCGTAAGCTCCTCGTTCTCTGATTTATGACAGGGGAATATGATTCACTGCTGGAAGCCCGATCTGGGCTTGGATGTGGATCATCATTTGCATGAACTAGATTTGTATCTTAAGACTCAGTCTCTGCATTTGCATGCTCTTCCTCAGCATCTGTATGATCTGTATCTGCATCTGAGTGCACTGAGTCATCATCTCGAACATGAGGTAGATAAAAAGTGTCTGCATGCGGCGACTGAGGTGCATGCGAAAGACTTTCCTCAAATTTGACACTTCGCTCAATGATGAGCTTGTCCGTAGAGGGAATGAGGAGTCGATATCCCTTCACACCATCAGGGTATCCAACAAAGACGAACTCAATGCTCTGTGGATCAAGAGCTTTCCTCTTTTCAGAGGGGATCCAGGCCCATGCTCGAGAGCCAAAAACACGGAGGTGAGTGATCTCTGGTTTAGTGCCGCTCCAAGCCTCAAAGGGGGTCTGATCCTTGATAAACCTATGAGGAGATCTGTTCTGGATGTAGTTAGCACAATTAAGTGCTTCAACCCATATCTTATGAGGCAATGACTTAGCATGCAGCATGCAGGAAGCCATCTCTTTGAGAGATCGGTTCTTTCTCTTAGCAACTCTGTTCTGTTGCGGAGTGTATGGAACTGTGTACTGCAACTGTATGCCGGACTGAAGGCAAAGGTTCTGAAGTGTTATGTTAACATATTGCCCCCCATTGTCTGTACGGAGGGCTTTGATCTTTCTCTCTGACTGTGTCTCAACTAGTGCTTTGAAATCTTCAAAGTGCTCAAAAACTTCAGATTTGTTCCTGAGAAGATACACCAAAGTACACCGTGAGAAATCATCAATAAATGTAAGCACATACCTTGCTTTGTTGATGGAAGGATGAGGAAAGGGCCCCATGAGATCACTATGGATCAGATCTAGAGGAGAGGATGCTTTGTGAGTCTTGCCGGTGTCAAACTTTTCTCTGGGATGTTTGCCAAGAACACATCCTTCACAAACTCCTTCGGAGAAACTGATATTGGGCAAGCCTTCCACCATCTCATTCTTGCTTAGATGTTGCATATACCTGTAGTTTAAGTGACCAAACCTTTCGTGCCAAAGCCTACTACTATCATAAGCATGTGTAAGCAATAAGGAGGACTCAGATTCAATAAATTCAGAAAATCTATACAGTCTGGCTCCATTGTTTACCTCACTAGTTGCAATTTTGGCGCTGCTATGTAGATCATATATGTTTACTACATCTGGAGTGAATTCCACTCTCTTTCTGGTGCCGGAATGAGTGATCTGATAAACTGAAAGCAGGTTTACTATATGTTTTGGAACATGAAACACATCTTCAAAGCTTCCATGTAAAAGTTCCACTCTATTTTTTAGGTGACCTCAATAGGTGAGTCATCTCCCATGAGGATGGGAGGTCCTTTGCATGCATCCAAAGCGGAATAGACTTCCTTTGCAGTAGCCATATAATGTGATGCACCAGAATCTATAATCCATGCATTAGGAGAAGAATTAATTGCAACTAAAGCATGAAAATTATTACCTCTCCTGTGTGGCGGATCCTCAGTTTTCTTCTTGGCACCCTGAGGGATGTGATCCCCAAGGTTGTGCTTTTGAAGGGTTTCTGCCATTTGGTCAATTTTTTCTTCAGGCAAGAGGATTCTGGATGGAATCCTCTTTGACAGTAGGTGCATCTGTTTCCTTTCTTCCCTTTCTCATTTTTTGAGCCGGAGGAGTCATTGAAGGGCTTGGTGTACCCTTCCTTCTTTGGATGGAAATGCGCTTTTTCCTTGTATTTTTGCTGCTAATTCTTTTGAATTGAATTAGATATGTGATGTTTATTGTGGCTGTTATCATGCACAGCAAGTGCATGCGCTTTTGGAGGTTTGATTTTCCCCATGCCAATGAGTTTATCTTGCTCAAAAATAAGGGACTCCATAAATTCTTTAAGAGAAGGCATAGTGTAGGATTTACCTGTTGCGAGCCTTACTGAATGAAAAGTAGACACAAAGACGGAGTATTCTAGTCCGAGCTTTGACATAATAGAGAGAATTTGGCAACTCTCCTCCTTGGATTCGTCAATTCCACAACCCTTGAGTTGCAGCAATAGATCATTATATTTGGTGAAGAAGTCTTGAATTATATCATAGTCCTGTGGATCTAATGATAGCAGCTCCACTTCGAGCATATGTCCTTTCATCTCATCCTATTTCCCGTAGAGATCTTCAACCTTTTTCCAAATCTAATTGGGAGTATTGCAAGCAGATAGATGAAACTGCAACTCTAGAGAGATGCACATCCATATGGATCCGTGGGCCTCATCCATACGGTTGAGGTACTTGGATTTCTCTATGGCTAAAGTGGGTTCCACTTCTGTAGCCATGGTAATCCTGTACTACCCTTTCTGATGAAGGTATCGGGCAATTTTGTCCTTCCATTCGTGATAGTTGTACGGTGTTAGGATCGATGCTTTGGGAAACTCCATTTTTCTGTCAATCTTCGATCTCCGAGCTATAATATATGCAAAATAAAGTACTGGTACGCCTTTTATCTAGCAACCTGTGGGCTCTGATACCATGTAAATGTGTTAGAAAACCTGCACATGTGAATCTAGCTAGTAAAGGTTGAACACACAGCTTTGCAGAGCAAAAACACTAAAGGAAAATCGAAAGAAGAAAAGAATGATTCATTAGAAAATATGTTACAATACTCATGATATAGCATCACTGGGTGAAAATCCCAAGGTAATGCACTATAGTGGTGATCAATGAGAAGACTCAACACCTACAACAAGTTCTAGAGACAACTAATCAGTTGCGGAGTTAAAGAAGGAGCAAATCAAGGAATAAATCATGCAAAAGGAATCTTGCATGCAATCACATGCTCTAACTAAGAGTCCGCATGTAGATGTGTAGTAGTTGCATGTAGTCGCATGCTCTAACTAAGAGTCCGCATGTAGGTGTGTAGTAGTTCCAACATTCTCCTTCACAGTGCAATTCATCTCGTAAAAAGTGCAAACTATTAAAGAAGAATTGATAACAGAGTTGATAGAAAGACTTTCCCTGAAAATAAATTAATCACTCATGTGCTGAGAATGAATTACCCCCGACTGCTCCACGGATCCCACAAACCATTGGAGAAAATGTTGTTGCTCACAAAGTGTTTCAGCACCTTTCGTATGTCCTATGTGCACACAAATTATAATAAAACACATACTAAAAGCTTTGGTCAGGATCTATAGACATACATATTGATTTGTTAGTTTAACACTTACATGGTTGCCATATTGAGTTGTTACCCAGTTGGGCCTGGGAACCACTCCATATTCCCTTTTGCAATCTTTAGCGTAGGACTTTAGATCAAATATCTTAAGGGGAAACATTGTTTTATTCAGATTCTGGGCTATTGGAAACACCATTTCCGTGCACAGCTGCAAAACAAACAGATTATGTCGTCCTTGAGCATGTCTGCAAACAAACAGATTATGTCCTCCATGAGCATGTCTGCAAACAAACATATTATCTCCTCACCACTTCATAGTAAATCTATTAATCATCCAAAACAAGATTCGCAAACCTGCCACAGCGATGGGAAAAATCGCTCCAATGTTTCAGACAAAGCAGACAGAAAGGAGGATCTGAAGGCTCTGACTCCTGCTACCACCCGAACCAGAACGTCGGTACCTTCGGGGTCGTTATCGATGGCATGGTATATCTAGAATACCCAATGATGTTAAGATTCATTTACAGCTGAGAAAACAAACTTTAAAGCAATTGTACAAACATTTTAGCGCAGATTATTGAGATTAAAAGGGGTAAAAGGATAAATAATAAATTGTATAAACATAAATTTATTTTATTTTATATTTTAATAATACATATTCATATTAAATTTTCTAAAATTCTAGAATACATATACATAATCTTATTTCTTAATTTTTTATTTTTTTAATTTTTTGTATTTTTTTAATTTTTTTTATTTTTTCTAAATGTCTTTTTGATTCGTCTCCTTTCGACATTGAAGATAAAATCCATTTTCTGTAGTAATAAAATTATGCAGTACTACTTACGTTTATAACCTCCGAATAATAGTACTGTGCTGCTTGTTCATACATATAAATCAGATCATCACGCAAGTCCGCTACGTCCGTTATGTTGAAATGGTAATTTCAACTGCAATGCTCAAACAACGACTGCAAACAATTTTTTTTCTCTTCCGATGTGATGAGGTCACAAATTGCAGATTGCAAGTTTTGCCCTGCACGCGTTAAGCCTCTGCCTTTGTATCTGTGATGCGATATTGCGATGCGATATTATCGCACATCGCAGATCGCCCATCTCTCACCTCGCCTCAGCCTCCCGATAGCCTTTTGCGATGTGATCCCGCAATTCATCTGTAGATCCGACGGCTGATATTTGTTCTGGCTTGTGTTCGCCACCGGCATGCCTTATTTATGTTTTAATCTACTTTTGTGTTCCCAAGGAAGAAAGAGGGTTGTGCGCCATTACTGCTCACCAACATCATTAAAGAAGAGAATAGCCAAGAACAAGAAGGACGCGCCACGTACAGGTGCATTAAAAAGATTATGGTTTTCCACACAACCGACTCAAGAATTACAACAAAATGTTCGAGAAGATCAGATTTTGTTCATTAAGATCAGCGGATTGTATCAAAGATTATATCTGATAGTAAATGTGGTTGGTGGTTAATTAAGACACTTCCACGCATAGGTTAGTAGAGATATTTTGTAAACTGATGCTATATATATATATATATATATATTCAGAAAACGATGTAATAACATGGATGAGAGGTAATGCACAACAGTGCAGAGAAAATTTCTTTTGGAACTGAAGAGTTCCTGTTGTAATCCCTCTGTTCAGAGGAAGACCCATTTTGTAACAGCAGTTGTTTTTATTAATGAATATAAAGTTTTATTGTGCATGTAAAACTCTGTCATTTCAGAAATCATTTCTTTTTTGTTTCCGTTGTGTTAAGATCCTGTGGAAAGAAACAAAGTATTATTCTCTGTTCGTTTTGTTTGGAATCATCAGAAATTCACAACAGTGGTATCAGAGCTGGTCTAGGCACTCAGTGAGTCAAAAAGAGAGTTTGTTTTTTCACTGTAGGAGCTGTAAGAAGCTTATTGAGTAGATTTTCTCCAGCAGATAAAGTTTTTTGCTTATTTTAATTATATAGTCAGTATCTCTTTATTACTTATACAGCTTAAGATGGCAGATGATGGAACTGGTTTGACAAATTCCCAACTGCCACAATTTAATGGGAAAAATCACAGTTATTGGTCCATAACGATGAAAGCATTGTTTGCTTCTCAAGGAATATGGGAGCTGGTTATAACTGGCTATGCTGAACCTGCAGATGCAACAGCATTGGCTGCTTTGATAGTAGCAGAAAGAGACCAGTTGAAGAGCGACAGGAAGAAGGATGCCAAAGCCCTATTTTTTCTCTTCCAATCAGTACATGAAAGTGTTTTTCCACGGATTGCAGCAGCAACAAAATCTGAGGAGGCATGGGATATTCTCAAAACTGTCTATCAAGGCATGGAGAAAGTGAAGACTGCAAAGTTGCAGATGTTGAGGAGAGACTTTGAAACACTCAGCATGAGGGAATCTGATACAATAGATTCGTCCTTTACTCAGATTATTGGGTTGATAACCCAAATAAGATTTCATGGTGAGATTCTTGAAGAAAGAAGGATTGTAGAGAAAATCTTAAGAAGTTTACCCTCAAGGTTTGAAGCTATTGTGGTAGCAATAGAAGAAACAAAGGATCTCTCACAGCTCACAGTAGATGAACCGAGTGCTTCTCTTATGTCACATGAACACAGACTGAGTAGAGGAACAGATTCCTCTTTTGAGCAAACATTCAAGACTCAAATGTCGTTTGGCTAAGGAAAAGGTCGAGGCAGAGCAAATAACAGAGGTCGTGGAAGAAGCCAAAACAAAGGCAGAAATAATTCTGCAAGCACAGGTGGAAGGAGCTGCAATGAAAACCAAGTTGAAGGTTCAAGCAAACAGCAAGCTCATGGACAAAGGTATGACAAATCCAAAGTCCAATGTTATTATTGTAAGAAATATGAGCACTACGCCAATGAATGTAGGAAAAAACAAAATGACATGAATAGCAGGCAGAATGCTAATTTTGCAAATGAAGAAGATAAGAATCCAAAGATTGTGCTGTTAACATGTAACATTGCACAAGACAAACAAGAAGACTTTTGGTTCTTAGACTCAGGTTGTAGTAATCACATGATTGGAAATATTGAAATGTTTGCCAATCTGGATGAAAATGTGAAATCTGAGGTAACAACAGGAACTGCTAGTAAGATATCTGTCAAGGGTAAGGGCAGAGTCAGTATCCGAGCAAGAAATGGAGAACATATGATTGTGCCAGAGGTATACTATGTACCTCGTTTGAAATGTAACCTTTTGAGCATTAGACAGCTCATTGACAAAGGTTACAATGTGTTCTTCAAAGATGATATGTGTACAATCAGAGACATACCTCCAAGTAAGAAGATCATTGCACAGGGGAAAATGACCAGCAATAGAATGTTTCCTCTCAAACTCAGGGCATATTTGAAGGAAGGAAGAACTATTGCATCTGTAACGCAAGAAGTCTTTCAGGAAAAAGTGAAAGATGAGAATTGGTTGTGGCACTTGAGATTTGGACATCTCAAATTTGGAGGCTTGAATCTGTTGCACATAAAGGAAATGGTAAAGGGATTGCCATTGATCGAGAAACCGGACAGCCTTTGTGAAGGCTGCATCTTTGGCAAGCAACACAAAGAAAGATTTCCAGTAAGAAAGAGTATAAGGGCAAAAGCACTCTTGGAAATTGTTCACTCTGATATGTGTGGACCGATGCAAATACCATCATTTGCCGGAAATAAATAGGTTTTAACTTTCATTGATGATTACACCAGAAATACATGGGTGTATATGCTGAAACAAAAGAGTGAAGTGTTTGAAAAATTCCGCCACTTCAAAACTCTTGTTAAGAAGCAGTGTGGGCATTATATCAAAGTGCTCAGAACAGATAGAGAATGAAAGTACATCTCCAAAGACTTTATGCGTTTTTGCATAGAGAATGACATACAAAAGTAGTTCACCGCGAGGTATACACCTCGGCAAAACGGTGTTGCCGAAAGGAAGAATATGACCATTCTTGACATGGTCAGAAGTATGTTGAAGGCAAAATACTTGCCGCGTGAGTATTGGGCAGAAGCTGTCACTTGCACAATTTACATCTTGAATAGATGCCCAACTAAAGCTGTCATGAACAAGATACCAGAAGAAGCATGAAGTGGTAATAGCAAACTGTCACTCACATGAGAGTATTCAGTTGTGTGGCATATGCACATGTACGAGATCAACTAAGGAATAAGCTTGACAATAAGGGGGAGAAGTGTGTCTTTATTGGCTATTGTGATGAGTCAAAAGCATACAAACTCTATAATCCATCCACCAAGAAATTGATAGTAAGCAGAGATGTGCAGTTCATTGAAGATGAAGCTTGGGATGGAAGCTTAGAGAAGACAGTAAATGTGAAGACAATTGTGTCTCACAAAGAAGAAGAGGAAGGGACAACATCAAATAATCCTTCTTTGGTGGCCCCTCCTCCACCACAGCAAGTACAACAAACCACACCACAAGCTGGAATTCGAACAGCGTTGAGAAGTCAAGGAAGTGCTTCTTCAAGCACACCACAGGGATCAGAAATACCCTCAAGTTCGGATGGAACTCTAAGCACACCAAGAAGACCAAGATTCAGAAATCTGAATGAGATTTATGAACAAGGAGAGGTAAGTAACAATACCGGTCTGAATTCATTATTCGTTTTGTATTGTCATGTTGAATGTCGCGCAATCGGCCAACGCTTGCTCGGAAGTGAGATAGCCAAATGTGCTACTATTGACCACGAGATTCAGTGGGTCACCTATTATATCCGGCACCGACTCCCCATAATACCGATGCTACATAAAAGTAGGAAGGAAAATGATAATATAAATTTTTAAAACAAGGGAAAATGGTGGAAATTTGAAATTAGCTAAATAGGAAATTTGAAACTGAACGGGATTGTTAAACTCCTTTTGCTGAAGACTCACTTTAAGAGAGGTGTAGGTTAATTTCTTCTGTTGGACGTTCATGATGAAAATCATTCATCTAGTCCAAGTTTTTCAAATCTTTTTAAATGAAGCCTTCGGATCGATTTTAATAAAATTTCTCGAATAAAATTCAAAACTTTTAAACAATCTTATTATTTCAACATTCCTTCATTCTTATAGGATTGAAAAAGTAATATAATAAAATTTGGGAAGATAAAGTTCCGAATTCAAATCATTCTAAACTGATTCGAATCTTCCATATATTCAGCGTATTGATATACTCAGGGCTTGTACAGAGAAAATTTGCACATGCCTTGAACGTTAAGGATTAAAACAAGAACAAAATAAATTTTGGAAAGATAAACTTCATACCTCGACAAAGAGGAGGAGGGCTTTGAATTGGGGAGCAATCTCGCTAGGGATGCCGGGGACCGGAATGTCGAGACTCCCCTCCCCTCCCAGGTAGACAAAAATGGGAGAATTTTTGAGAGGACCGCCCCAAGAAAGTTTTATCGACAAAATATCTCTGTTGAAAGTTGCTGGACTCTGATACGAAAGAAAAATGGTCGAGAAGTTGAGTCTAACGCTACCCCCATTATCGGTAAAAATAGAGAGATGCGAAATGCATTATACATCCCGAAATCCATTATTCCTCTGAACTCTCGAGACATAGCTCTGAATATATTCCCGAAATACAAAACTCTGTCTGTAACATGAAATCACATGAACTTTATCCATATATATATATATATAATACTCGTAAGGGAAGCCATTGCTTATTTTGTAAATGATAAAATATTATTAAGGTCAACCATATACTAAGACGGTAAAAGAAAAGCATTTAGTAGTAAAACGCAGTTAATAAGCTCTAATTTTAGTGTTGAATTTAATCCTAGATAATTATGGTAAAAATGGTAAACTATGTAATAGGTCTATAAATGAAATTTAAAATAAAATCATGACGCACATTAATTATGTGAAACTATGAGTGTGTAATCCTGTAAAATAAAATAATAATAGAAATATAATAGGATAATATTGGAATATAAAATAAATTTAGCAAGGTAGTCTTTCAAAAAATCAAAATTGTTATATATATATATATATATATAATCACATTAAAAATAATAATGCGAATGATATAGTTGAAAATTTCATAAATATAACAAAAGAAAAGCTATTGCAACACCAAGAATGTCTTATTAATCCACATATTTATTTAATTAGCCATGTATAAATAAGGTTATGGGTCAACTTTAACTTTTAAAAGGAACTACACATCTTATTGTAAAATGGATCATTTTATTAAATAAAATTTACTTATATATAAATCAATCTTATAAATGATAATGAGAAATTTACCATGAGGAACTTATTAGAATTGGAATAATCTTTCCTAGGAAATTAGTGGTGGCAGCGAATAATCAAAATTTTTAAATTTATTCACAGAGTGGAAACCCCGAGCCATCAAGCATTCACGCTCTGGCCCGAGAGCCACTAAAAGTAATAGACCCCGAGCCATCACAGCGTTCGCGCTCTGGCCCGAGAGCCATTAAAAGTAATAGACCATTTTGCTAAATAAAAGTTTCTCATATATAAATGAATGCTATAAATGATAATGAGGAACTTACTAGAATTGGAATAATTTCATTCCTTAGGAAATTGGTAAGCATCTAACTTTTTAA
This sequence comes from Pinus taeda, assembly GCA_000404065.3. Taxonomy (NCBI): domain Eukaryota; kingdom Viridiplantae; phylum Streptophyta; class Pinopsida; order Pinales; family Pinaceae; genus Pinus; species Pinus taeda. Next base: position 35,350 of record APFE031570782.1, read on the forward strand.
ATTTATTAAAAGTTAATGCAATAAGGGTTGGAATTTGACGGGCAAAATGCCCGTCACAAGGCATTTTGACCGTATTTCACGTTTAAAAATTTTAAAAAGCCGTTTTTTGTGATGGCCTTTCAAAGTTCTAAAGCGTATTTTTTATTGTTCACCTTTTTGCAAAAACGTCATTACTACTCTCTCAAACAACAATCTTATAAAGAAGTGCAGTAATATTTGGAATTCTCTAATATTTGTTTTTATTGAAATAAATTAATTTCATGTTATTTAAAGTTAAGGTGTATGTTATTTAAAGTTATAGGTATATATTTGATAGTAGTAATGTATTATATTGAATGATTAATAATTAAGTACCGTAATATTTGGAATTT
>APFE031570782.1:35740-55499 GCA_000404065.3 Pinus taeda
GGAGTTATGGATCCCATCCATGAGTAAAACAACCTTTATGATTCAACCAATCATTTAGTCATGGTCACGTTGTTTTTTCTTATTATAAATATGTGAGAAAAAATTAACACAGTGGTGTGATTGAAAAGTATTTTTTTTAATTAAACCTTTATTGATGAAGGGTCAATTTATTATCAAAACATTTTGATTGAAGAGCAAAATTTTAGACATAACGTTCCTTGACGGCCAACATAAAAACCCAAAACGTCAAAAAAAATTTATTTGACAATTAATAAAGAATCCAAATTCCAACCCTGAATGCAATACACTACAAGGTAGGAATCTAACTTTTTAAATTTATTAAAAGTTAAGTAATTAACTTTTTAAATTTATTAAAAGTTAATGCAATACACTACAATGCTTGATAATCATTAAGACTAAGCATATGTTCAGTGTATTCCCTTGAGAATCAATCTAGGCCCTCAATTAAAAAAATGAAAAAAATCAACATATTATCATCCACTTCAAGTTGATATAAAAAGCCTTCACAAAAAATTAATTTCTTTATGTAGACTCAAAGTGAAATTAAAACACTTAATAAAAGTTTAAAATAAAAAATATTAAGAATAATGAAATAATATTTATTACGCGGAGAGGCGATGTACATCCCAGTATACGTGGGAGATGTGACAAACGTTACATTAAAAAATATTAAAAAAATATGAGGGAGATGTTGTCTCGTAACCTAACGTTACAAAAAAAAATATAAAAAACATGAAGCAGATGTTGTCACTTAACCTAACATTATATTAAAAAAAATATTAAAAAAAAGATATGTGTCGACTTGAAGATATGTGTAACTAACATTACATTAAAAAAATATATATGTGTCGGCTAATATATGTTGTATATGCTGAAGATATGTGTAACATCGTTGTATATGTGTTGGCTAATATATATTGTATATGTTGAAGATATGTGTAACGTTACTTTAAAAAAAATTAAAATAATAATAACTCGGTAAATTTATATTCCGTGGCTTTTGGTTGTGTGATTTCTGTAATACTATAATAATAATAATTAGGTAAATTAGTAGGAGTGAGGGGAAATATTGAGTAGAATGTAATATTTATGGTGGGGCCTGACGTGAAACATTATGTAAAATTTAATAATACTAGCATTTGCACCAGATGTTGCAAGGGAAACGCCGTAAGTTGGTAGTGCATATGGAAGAAGAGCATAGATGAAAAATATGTGATATGTTATGTGCTCTAACTATAACCGAATTTGAGCAAAAAGAAAAAATCCTAATGTTAAATGTAATACAATCAATACTCAAAATAGAGGCATGTGCAACTTCCTTCCCAAGTGCTTAAGCCAATAGCTTATTCTCATTAACAATTGCATCCCAGACCAAACCTTTGTCTTTCATTACCTCAGCGAGACTGAACCCTTCACCCTCATATGGTAACAGTTCTAGATCATATTTCTCTACGATTATTCACTAGAGGCTTTTCCATTTATATATGTTTCCATTAGCACAATTAAACGTCTGTTTCTTTGGATAAGGATCTTTGGCAGCCCAAATTTCCTGTTTGGAAATCAATTCTGCATTAGGTGCATCGATAAATTGTTCCCACAAAATATTGTTCCAAGGCTACTTGAAAGTAAACCCCTCATGTTTGTAAATGGTAGTGCAAACACACAATGTGACTAAAACAATCATCAAGCTCCAAGGAGAGAAGTCAATTATGTGTGTCAGATGGTGAATGGACCAAGGTAATCCTCCTTTCTTCTTTGCAACCTCAAATTCAGTCTCCTCAAGGCTGTAGTAAAAATTAGGCACAAGTAGCACCTAGGTATCTCTTCACGAAAGGGTTCCTCATGGAGTTGATATTTACGATTATTTCCCACTCCATCAAATGGACCAATGGACCAATGTAATATTTTTCCCTAGTTTGAAGACAAATATGTTGTAAATTATCTGCATTGGGAAGTAGGGCATCTAACCCATTACTCAACATTCTTCCATTGTCTACACAGTTCTACTCATATGTCTGCAATCCAAGTAATTTAATAATAAAAGTGTGATGCATGATTCACACACAAAAAATGAGAAGAAATGTTATTGTAATGACGTTCTTCCTTGATTTCCCTAAATTGAGAAACCATATTATAATGAAGAACGAATATTGAAACCAGGGGTAATTTTAGGGGCGAATAATCGCCCAAATGCAAAATTTAAGGCTTTTTATATTTTAATGGGGCGAATTTTTAATTAAAATAATAATTTTTTTTTTTTTATATAATTAGCCCTCATTTTATTTAAAAATTAATTTATTTTTTTATTTTCGCCCAGGGCAGATACGGAAACCGAAATCGGATTTTGTTAAAATCGCCCCATTTTGATATTTACGAAATCGAATTTTCTTAAAATCACCCCATTTTGATATTCGCTCCTGGTTTTGGGAGATGAAAATCGCGATTTCTGATTTACGATTTGTTTTTTTCTAGTTTGGTAGTGAAATTGTGAAGATCAATTTGGTCTTGGAAGTTTAAATTTGTTTTGAAATGGAGGGCGGAGCTTTATTTTTTCCAAATGGAGGGTTGCTCCCTGTTTTCACGGATTCAACCCGCTGTTTTCATGAATTCCGGATTCATAGGGTATATGGCTCCCGGCTCACTGTTTTCCTGAATTCATCAGGTATAAAATTGTTTTGAAATAGGTTTTTTTTATCGTAGTTCACCAATCTTAATTTTCTCATCTCATCAAGAAAAAGATAAAAGGGTCCATTAAGATGATCCATCCAATGAGTTTTTCGTCTGCATTTTCAACAGAGACGGGGATTTTAATTTTAGATAGGATATTGTTAGCAGAATGACAGGAGAAGGCGGCGGAACATGTAAGAAACGAAGCAGAGCGATCACGGATACGGCGCCCGCAGATGCAAATCAGCATGAAGACGACATTGATCTCAATCTTTCCAGGCATAATTTACTTCTTTCAGTTAACATTCCTCATATTCTAGACCTTTTTATCGTCGTCTAGGTGATTTCCAGGATCAGAATCAGTATAGATATTGTACACATGGTCCTCCTTCGCTGAAATTATGCAAACTGGGCCAGGAGCCTGACCTTCACACTTGAAATCGGACGATGCACTTCCTCCTATTCCGAATATTGCAAAAGTTGGGGTTGCCTTTCCTTCTTTAGTTGGAAATCCCAACATCTCGTGCCACTCTGTTCAGATGTACTTCAACATCTCGTGCCCCTCTGTTCAGAGGTACTTCATCATTCCCGAAATTACAGGATCCTGGCAATCACCCAGTCTCGATAAGTTTTGTGTTCTAAGACAAGACTATATACGTCTAAATTTGATTTCTATATACACTTAAATTTGATTTCCTCTGCAAATAAATGTACAACAATTCTCTCATGACTCATAAGTAAGTGGGAGTAGTGATTCATTACATAAATAATTTTTAGATTGTGGTAGGAAATAAATAATAAGTATGGTCTCGACAAGTCTTAGGTTCCAAAACAAGATTATATATACCCAAATTCAATTCCCTTGACCAAAAATAAAACTATTACAAATACACTCCAAACATCAAAACTCAAAAAACCAAAATTAATGCCGGCAACCTAATGAGTATTGACTTTGTTTCGTCATGTATGGTTGTTGCTTGTTTAGCGCTGGTGTTTTCATCTTTTGCAGAGTTGTATGAATATGGCAAAGCCTACCCAAGTGAACAAGGAAAATTAAGAATCCTGATTCAACGAAGCATTGATTAGACGCTGACATCAAGTTGTTTGAACCAGTTGGTGACAGAAAATCTTTGTATGAATCAGTATAGATATTGTATAGATATAGGTATCATCACGGCCCTGCAGCAGTTTAGAGATAAGGCTCAGAAGGATGGACAGAAGAAAACTGAGCAGATAATCAAGAGGTAACACGCAGCTGAATATTTCCATATTTCGGCAAATTTCCTTACTATAATGGCAAATTTTGATTTCCGAGAATTTTTATATTCCTTCATATTCTTCAAAAGCTTTTGAATGTTTTTTCGTTTGATCTTTATCTGGTCAGAGCTGAGGATCTTTGTCACGGTTTGGGGCATATGATTTTGTTTTGCTGAATGACCTGATTTCATTGCCTGAAACTTAATGTAGAAAGTAAAGAATCCCCCTATCAGTTTAGCGTGTCCAAAGTAACCAGCTCTACCAGATAATTAGGGACGTGTAAATTATTTCGTGAAATCTTTGATTTTATGTTCTCCCTTTTTTTTTTTCAAATATTAATGGATTTGCATTATATTTAAATTTACTGTATCCTTTGCTGGTTATCAAAGTCATTCGATATCGGAATAGAATTATAGTCACTGTTATAATTATTATTCGTACTGAACTTACGTTTAACTTTCTTTCTTTTGTGCAGCTTGTTTGAAAAGTTTTGACTGTTAGTTCTGTTTTTCAGTGTTTCATCCGAAGTCAAGTCCATACTGGACGAGGCTAAACTAATGTTCGAAAAAGAAAGGTGATAATACACTTTATTGTTGTCCATTCATGCGATGAAGAGTGCAATACATTTAACATACTTATCATGATATAAAGATACAGGCAAATCTTCATAAAAGCTGCGACCAAGACGTGCTTTCCTGTCATGTTCATCCGTCTTCCAATAATAAACGTTTCCACAACTATAATCACTGGTTTCTTCTTGATCGCAATTTGTCAGAGACCCGAGAGACGAGATAAAACATGAAAAGTTAATATTTCGAGCTTAGCGGCTATTTAATATATTTTCATGTTTAAAATCACACTTTTATTTCTACCGAAAGAAAAAAACATCACACTTTGTTAATTTATTTCTTGCATCATCTTTTGGCGGTATATAAAAAGTCTTTAGTCGAAATTGTTTATTTAATAATTTTAACGGAATATCTTTACCATCTCTTTTTTCACTCATGGAAAAGTTACTGGCACAGTTACTAGCACACCCCAATTGGGAAAAGGAACCCCGAATAGTTTCACTATTTAAAAAATGTTCACTCATTAAAAAAAATTTACTAGCATAGCATTCCCCAAGCGGGGAAAGGAACCCCGAATAGTTTCACTATTTTAAAATTGTAGAATTACCTATAGCTATCCCAATACATGGCGAGCAATCTGATCTTATTATTTTATAGTTGCCAAACTGAGTTTATCCGTCTTCTTGTCATGTTCATCTGTCTTCCAATAATAAACGTTTCCACAGCTATAATTACTGGTTTCTTGTTGATCGCAATTTGCCAGAGACCCGAGAGACGAGATAAAACGTGAAAAGCTAATATTCCGAGCTTAGTTTGTATTTTCCTTAACATTTCCTGTTCTCTTCAAGCATTGAAGGTTTGTAATACCTGTGAAAATAATCAGCCAAACGCAGACGATTGTGGTTCACAAAACATTTTTACGGTGAGAGAAACCAACCCATGTTGAAATTTTAGATGTTTATTTTGTATATTTTAAGTGCTGATATCTTGACAAACAAAACACACATTTACTGGTTATTAATTGGAAAATGTTCCCCACTCTATCACAAACCACGTTAAGGAATAACCAATGCGAGTTGATTAAGAACGGGTCAAATACGACCAATATGATTTCAGCTCAGAATGAGAAATTGAACTTTCAAAAAATTTGACTGACGTGGCTCTCTCGTCAGCATGGTTTTTTTGAAATTATCTTTTTTTATATTTATTTTTTCATCGTTTATTATATAAAATATTGTGTTTTGTATTTTTTTTCATCTATTATTATATAAAATATATAATTTATAAAAAAAATAGTGTTTTATATTATTTTTACATCATTTATTATATAAAAAAAATCAGAAGTTTATAAATAGGTTTAACAATTTTTACTAACTTAATCATAGTTTGATTATTTAGATTAACGGATGATATTCTCAATGATAATGTTTTTACTATTTTAGAAAATTATATATATTTTTAAATAAAATAAAAATATGTTTGTTATGATAAAAAAAAAAGAATATATATGTTAGATCTATAATAGTTTAATTATACCTGTAGTAGGCATGGTATTAGGCTTTTAATTTTACTTTTCAGTGTGTATTAGTTTGTTTTTGACTAAACATTTTTGCTACTTGTCCATAATTTAAGATTGGAAATTTCATTTTTGTTATTTTTTATTATTGTTTAAATTTGTTTATTTGTAAAGTGATTGGTTGAGGTTTTATGATGGGTTGTTTAGTAACTTCCATTTTTATTAGTTACTATTATTTAGTGTTTATTTTTATTTTCTTTTTATTTGACTTTCTTATTTATTTATTTAATATTTCTATTTTCATGACTTATAGTTTTTCTTAGTGTTTAAAATTTAAGATTTATTATTATTAGCAATTGTCCCAAAAGGTACAAAGAGAAAGGTACAAAGAGAGGACGATAGGATTATTAAATTAGAATTGTTGAATTTCTCTAGAAGAGATGTTGGTTCAAGCCTACAAGGAGCAAAGAGATTTGATGTTTGAAGTTCTATGCTTTTTGGACACCATATTTCTTTAAATACAACTTAATTTTAGAAAAGTTCAAGCCCAATGTAGTTCTGCCATGTAGACGCACACTTAAATCACTACTGGGCTTATGATATTGACAAATTCAAAGTAAATTGGTATACAAGAGAATGTAGCAAGCTAAACCACAAGTTACACATCTTCAGACCTGAAAAAGTACATAACAATGGTTTGGCAAATCAATAGCGATATCATAATTTCTTTTCTTTCCACATACATACAATTGCTCCAAAGACAAGGACAAGAAAATTTTCATCTCTAGTGAGCATCAGTGGGTCACCAAAACGTGTGACCACTAACGACTTTCACATTTATACAAGGAATTGGTAAGGGATTTTACATGGACTCCACTCAACTTCAGGCACAGCTTCAGCGAATATGCAAAGTGATTGAAATTGAACACAACTAAGTAGTGACAATGGCTCACATTAATATACCAAGTATAAAATATTGAAGTTTTTACAGAAGCAAGGAGTAAGAAAAATTATGAAGCTCAGAGAAGTAGATTTAAATCAATCAAAGCTTGTTGAATGACTATAACGTCCATAGAAATAATCTTCCAAGGTTCCGCTCTCATGTACAAGATCTACACTTTGATACGGATTACTGTTTGATACCAAATCATCATCAACTCCAAGCATTGCAAGTGATAGATGAGTTTGCATGTCACAATTCCCAAAGTTTGCCCCAAATTCATCCTCAATCAATTCATCTAATTCCATGGAAATTGTCAAGTGCCTCTTGGTCCAATAAGGTAGGTCATCTCCTTCTCCTCATAGTAATTTCAAAATCTGCAATAATTAGTTATAGACCAACAATGAGGAAGAATAAGTTCACATTCTTACATTAACATTTATCCATTGTTTGAAATTTGACAAAGCTAGTTTAATTCAAAAGGTAAGCCACTTTCTTTGGGGAAACCAAAGCTTTCAATTCAGTTCTTGCAATCCAGATTTCAGCTAAGATAGTGATTCTCAGGAAAGATATATACTCTCTTGATATTGGAGTGAAAGCAGATATGCTAGCTCTTCTTGCCTATTTAGGGAGGGGTAATTTGCATACTGAAGCTTTGGTTTGAGATATGATGTAATCTCTTTTGCTAATATTCAAATAATATTATATTTCATTAATGGAAAAATATATTATTGGCAATTGAGGCTTTGAATATTTTTCCATAATCCACCATCAACATTCAGGGCTAACCTGTTTAAGGGTGATGATTTTACAAATTGAACTACTGAACAAATGTTTAGATTACAACCCTAAACACTAGATCTAAACACCCTTAACTCTATGTCAGAAGGATATCAACTCGATATTTCATGTGCCATTCTTTGTTATGGGCAAAAACAATTCTAGCACTAACTCCTCAAAGGAAAGGAAATGTCTTCAAGAAACTAAATTTGACATAAGTTCAGAAACTAAAACATATATATGCAACTAAAGATAATAAGAGTAATTACTCTGTTCATTCGAGGTCAAAATTGAGCTGCCTATCTCAGACAACATGTTGCACCAATGACCATTCTCTTCATCGTGCTCATGTCATAAACATCTTCCAAAAGTGCATCTACAAGTTATTTTACAGAGCCATCTGCTAGTAATGGCCTTACCTATATTTTGAAATTTACAAGAGATTAAGATTCTAAACCAAGACAAAGAAACCAAAAGAATCCAAAATTATCAAATACAAAACAAGCAAGGACACTAGAGCCCCACCCACATAACCAGGCTTTCTTGACCTTTAGGATTCTTGTCATTGATTGGTTTTCTTCCAGTTATTAGCTCTAGAATAACTACTCCAAAGAAATACACATCCGTCTTCTCATTAACCTTGCCATACATGAAATATTCTGGAGCCAGAGACCTGAAATATGATAGCAGCTAGTTTTATGAAGTCTTGATTATAAATGACATTTATTTTCCTAAGGAAAGAACTGGTGTAAAGAAAGAAATGGATATTTACCCAAATGTACCTACAACATCACTACATGTGATATATGCAGATGTTGTTGAAGCCCATTTGGCCAGCCCAAAATATGACAACTATTCATAGAATATCTTTAGTTAACGATCCATTGAAAGATGATTTGCTAGTTAATGATCAAGCACACCTTATTATAACATCTCCAACCAAAAAATACAAAAAATTCAACAGAAGCTTGAGAACTTGTTTCTCTCACAAAGATCAAGATACCTGAGGTTCAAAGTCTTTAGAAAGCAAAATATTAGATGATTTCACATCTCTATGGATGATAGGATGAGAACAACCTTCATGTAGATAAGTCAAAGCTTCAACAATTCCAATGGCCACTTTCAGCCTATCTTTCCAATGAGCCTATGGTTTGTCCTTTCCTCCTGTAACCCAACTTTTTTATGAGAAATGGGAACAACACTTAACACTTAAAAATAATAAAAATCTCCAAGGACGTAACATGATAAATGCATGAAAATTGGCATACTAGATACCATAAAGAGTTTCTTCCAAACTTCCTCTTAGTAACAAGTTGTAGACCAAAAAGTACTCCTTCTCTTCAACACAGTAACCAATTAATGAAACAATTTCTTCATTATGGGCAAAAACAATTCCAGCACTAACTCCTCACAGGAAAGGAAACATCTTCAAGCAACTAAATTTAACATAAGATCAGAAACTGAAACATATATACGCAAATAAAGAGAATAAGAGTAATTACTCTGTTCATTCGAGGTCGAAACTGAGCTGCCTGTCTCAGACAACATGCTGCACCAATGACCAACACAAACCTGTTTGCAACCATAGAGATTTGAAAGATATTTACAAGAAAAGAAAGGAATCCTAGATAAAATCAATCCACAAGATTGTTGTTTAAAAAGGGCATGTAAGGATCATGGACAGGAGTACACGGCCTTAATGACATGCTTCTTGAGTGAACAGATAATTGGGCTTGAGCAGATAAAGTCTGTTGGTCACGCCTTCCATTATGTCTATCGATTCGAATAATTTCTTAGCCTGAATAGAAGATTCTTCAACCACGCTTCTGTATTCTGCTCTATAACCACGAGACCTCTTGTTTTGTCCCCATTGTAGGAGAAGATCTCCTCATTGTACAACGCGATGCCTTAAGGGCTGGTTTTCTTCGCTAGTCTTTCTATCTTCACTCTTCTCACGGAACAGTTCTCGAATGGAGTTTACGTATTCGAGAACTTTCTGGTGGTTCCCGTTGCTGCTTGTCGATTACCCTCCTTTCGTCCTTACTGTCTTTCCTTCCAAAAGGGTACTGGAATGGATCCCATTTAAAATCCTTCCATTCTCGAGGTTTTCTTCCTTCTTGCATAGTTTCACGTGTGTCTTTTTTCATTACTCATCAGCATAGAATCCGCACTAGCCCCTTGATATCTCCACATAGGAATCACAAGCGTAACATAAATTTTTGGCCACAGATTTAGTTTGCAAGTTGAACAAGACAAAATATATGCAACAGAGCTTCATTTTAGAACATATTTCATGGAAAACCAAACTAAAAAATAACCTTAAAATGCAGTTTTTCTATGGGTCTTCAAAACATGGGCTTCAACCCTTCATATTCTATACATCTAGGCTTGGATTAGCCAGGCGGATATTTCCTATGGTTTTATACTTCTTCAAAAAATTCTCTAAGAGTTCACAATGCTAAAATTCACTAGGACTTTACAAAGTTTTATTAATTAGTGAAAGACTCGCCAAGACCTTACAAGATTTTATAATTGAGTAAAATATTCGCCATGCCTGGTGAGAGATTCGCCAAAAAATTATAAATACATATTATATTATCGATAAATTCGCCTTCCATTTTTCCTATATACCATGGAGATTCGCCCATTTATTATATTTATAAATTTAGGGGGGGTTCTTAAAATTTTCCCTGCAAATGCATTAAACTTCTAATTTCTAAAAACTATCTAATCATAATATACCGAGGCTAAACTTGATATATGCGATCTACAATAATTTATAAAAGCAATTGGTAATAAAGATCATTCAATTACAATTAGAAGTAAATCTGTTTTAACAATAATAATTTCGTATAAAAAGTTAGCCAAAACGATTGTGATAAATATGTTGCATAAAGAGTTATTCATATATTCAACATAAAATAAAGATCATCATCATACATAAGTGCAATAACGATAATCAAAATTCAAACTTTCATACGTAAATAATCTGAAAAATAAATGATTTCTTAATACACAAGTAAAAAGGATTACGAGATAAAAGTACCATTTATAATACGTCCTACTCATGCGTTTCAGCAATATTGATCTATCTTCAATCCATTCAAAATCATCTAAGAGTACAAAAGCGCAATTTCAGTAGAAGATGCTAAGTCATATAAAAATAAATCTCGTTCCATATATTTCACTAGAACTTCCTCAAAGGGACAGAAGTGCGTGTTTTGAAGAGAGTTTCTGATAAAATTATGGACCCCTCTCTAAATGCATGAGAGGGGTTTAAATACTAAAACTATAAAACTAAAAATAGATTATTACAAAAATAGTTGAGGAGGCTTAAACGACCTTCCTTAATTTATGAAAAATAAAATCAAAATTAAAGTAAATAGGGTGACTAACTATGTTGCATTTGATCCTTCAGATCACAAGTATCCACCATAGGCTTTATCTATGTAGGCTGGCTAACTTCAGCTTTCAACTGTCCATCAAATATGGCATCGGTCAGTGCTGGTGCCATTTTCTCGACAGAAGTGGTTAGGCATCATAGGGTCATCCATTGGTTTGAGGCTTGACCAAATGTTGCCAATATTCCTCCCAGTCTAGCCTGGTCATTTTCCTTATCACATCCTCTTTTTCTTCTGTTGCCTATTTCCATTGTTGTTCAAATTGTTTTCTATCTGGAAGGAACCCTAGAATGGACTTTGCCACTAGATTGGCACCATGAAAATTCTAATTGATATTTTCTATGATAATGTTTGTTGCTGTTGTTGCATCTGCTGTTGCCTTTTCTGCTTCTTTATTCAACTAGGCATGGGTGCAATCTACTGGGTCATTGTTCTCTTTAGCAAACTTTTCTATGAATTTCCTGTTGTAGATGACTTGTGGCTCTAGTAGATGGTACATAAGCCATAGGCTGTCCGGGGTAAAAGATCTGATGACCCCTTGACTTCTTGTCTTTAATTCTCTGTTTTAGATGTCTACTTCATCGATAACCCATTTACCCATGTCGGTATAAGGGATTATCTTTGGCCGAGGGGCTATGTGGTGCAAAAATGAGCAATCCGTCTCTAGCATGGAAGCATCTGAAGAATCTCGTCCTTCAATTGTAACATTAGTTTCCATAATCCTCAGTTGTTCCTCCTCCAGTATGTTGTACATAGTTTCCCATGTAGAGGTTCCTCCCTCTATGATGCATGTGGTATCTGTGAGTAGGGGAGTCATCTCAGTCTTCTCAGAGGAGACAACTTTGCCTTTCTTCCCCATTGTTCCCAATGCTCTGCTCTACGGGTTTTTCCTGAAATGAAGAACAACAACTATCAGACACTCAAAGATGAGTGTAAAAATTAAATAATGCAGATAACTTGTAAAGGTGATAAAAGAAGCATTATTTGAATGCACATAACAAGATATTGTATCAAGCCAAATGGCTTTTCATACATAAATATGGTTATTTCCCACTAATTCCCACTAATAATTCATTATCCCTTAGCCTTATTGCTCATAAATGTTTGTAACGTAAAATGAGATGAAAGCTTCTAGGGTGGTGAGCCATTGTACTGCGATGATAGGGATTGTGAGTTTTGCGAAGCAATATCGCAGATCGCAATATTGCAAGATGTGCCTTTTAGCATTCTTACCTCCTGTTGTGTGTCTGCAAGATGGAGATTCGAGTCGTCCATTAGATATTTCACGTATAGTTAATCGCTAGTTTTATCCTATGTAAGAGACTTGACGGACTTGAAATATTTACTTTTAATATTCTAAGGTTTGGGTCTGAGCGCGAATCACATTTCACAATATCGGATTATGGTAAGTGCAAAGCATTTTCTTGAATGCTCGAAATGCGATGAGATAAAAGTTAAAGCGCATTCACAGTTTCTTAACTCTCCAATCTTGCTATATCGTTTTTAAGAAAGAGTTCTTTATAAGTCATGATATGCGATGTGAGAATTAAGCCTAAAAAGCTTAAGGACTTCTATTTTCGTTGGATTTTATGATAATTTAGACCATGGAGCCCTTATTTAATTATTTTTCTTGATTTTGGAGGTTTTTAGAAAGGTCCTTTGGTGGGTTTTAGACATGCTATATATGAAAAGGTCTTAGTAGTTCCCAAAAAGGTTTTGATTGTTATCTTTGATTTATTCAAAAAATAAAAGAAATGACTAAATGCTAAGTTTTGTTTTTTGGATAATTTTTTTTAAAGGGTCCCCATTTAGTTAATGTAACATTAACTATTATCATGAACAAAGGTGGGGTTGTTGAATACCACAACAGACCTGAAGACTTTGGATTGACTATCAGATGCTAAATAAGATCACTCTCAGGAACAGGCGTCGAATCCCATGGATTAATGACCTTCTGGACCAACTCAAGGGGGAAAAATATTTCAGCAAGATTGAGTTGAAGTCTAGTTAGCATCAGGTACCAATTGAACCCTATCATGTGTGGAAGACTTCCTTCAAATCTAAGGAAGGTCTTTTGGAATGGATGTTCATGCCTGTCAGGTTGATGAATGTCCTTGTAACAACCCTGGTTAAAAATTCATGTAAAAATATATATATGACCATGGTCATGGGACATGTATTCCAAGCTGAATGTTGGGAAAAACATCTTAGTGGGTGTTCATTTGGTTATTTTGACTAAAGGAAATTGGCAAAGGTAATGGCAAAGGCTTTGGAAAGGCAAAGTGGTAGTTTGGCACGTTCATTTATGAAAATAATGGAAATTAGGAGAAAAGGAAGGTTAAAGGTCACAGGTTGCATGTGAGGAGGAAAATGAAGGAAAATAATGGAAAATGAAGAAAATAGAGGCCTCATTAATAAAAAGGCTTTTGAGGATCAGTGGGTAGGCTTAGTCAGTGAAGCTTTTTGTCAGTTCAGGTTTAGAGCTCTCATTCTATTCTCTCTCCCTCTCTCTCATGCTCTTGGACACTTAGAGTTTTCTTGGAGTACTCTTGGAGAGTGTGGCATACTTGGATGCTTGGAGCAAGAAGGCAAAGGAAGAGAAGGAAAATTAAATAGGATATCAGGATCAACATCTACAAAGGGTTTTTCTTGCAGGTATTGAGTTGCATGTATGTTTTCCTCACTATTTTTTGCATGCATGACATATGCATGTGGTTTCTTGGTTATGATATGTCATTGGCATGGAGGATTTCCTGGATTGACAGTGGATTTTCCTAGAATTTCCATTTCCTAAATAGCCATAGTATTGTGGTTTCATTCCTTTTTATTTTTTGGTTGGTTCTCATGTTCCTTTTGCTGTGGGTTGAGTTACTATTTCCTGGAACCTTGGTTGGACAAACGCTTTGGAGCCCTGTAACAACTTGGGTTGAGTTATTAGTCCTAAAGCCTTGGTTGGAAAAATTTTGTGGAGCCCTGTAATAACTTGGGTTGAGTTATTAATCCTGAAGCCTTGGTTGGACAAACACTTTGGAGCCCTGTAACAACTTGGGTTGAGTTATTAGTCCTGGAGTCTTGGATGGACAAATGCTTTGGAGCCCATGGTGGGTTGAGTTACTAGTCCTGGAGCCTTGGTTGGAAAAATGCTCTGAAGCTTAACAATACTTATGGGTTGAGTTACTAGTCGTGGAGCCTTGGTTGGACAAACTCTTTGGATCCTGACAACAATCATAGGTTGAGTTAATAGTCCTGGAAGTCAGGTTGGAACAAACGCTTTGGAGTCCTATACAACTTGGGTAGAGACAAATAAGGTGATGGTTAGTGATGTCCAACCATGAGGTGGAATCACTGGTTGATGGTTGATATGGTTTGGCCTCTGGAAGCCCTAGATGATTTTGATTGATGTGTTTTATGAGATCCCACATCCATGATTGGAATATGGCACGGGGGTGATTGACTCAAGAGAGATTTGGCTCAGCCATGTCTATGGTCAGGTGGTTCATGGAAGTCCCAAAATTGGTTGTCCTTTACATCATTAATATGAGGTTATCTCTCCTTGTTAATTCATGAGTATTATACCAATTTATATGTAGATTATATGGTTTTTATTTCCTTGGTATTTTTGTTGTTATTATGCTGGTTATGAACATGTATTATGGCAGTGTCTATGTATTGTTCTCATCATGTTTTTACTTGTAAATGAATGAACAATGTATCTATGGCCTAATAGATGAAATTGCAGCTAATGTGTTGAGGCGTCAATGCTTCTTAGCAATTCTCAGATAAGTATGAGACCCCTCTTCTAAGTTTTGTTGTTATGACATGTAGCTTTCATGTTTGTGACATGTTTGACGAAATACATGTCATGGCTAGTAGGGGTCTAGTCTAGTCCTTGTTGATGTTTTCGCAAATGTATCTTTGTTCCATTGTGAAATTTTATTTCTAAAGGTGTCATTGAGTTCTGGGCAGTGACTTGGGTTCTGGGCCTGAAAAAGTGGCACAAATCTTGAATTCGCAAGAACAAAACTCAGGAAAAATGTCCATGGACGCTCCCTTTCCCTTGTTGTAGGAGCGTTTAGAGCATCTTAGATGTACCCTTGTCCATATCAAGGGAGCGTCTAGTGGTTTGATGCACTAAACCTTTAGTTGGTATCAAGAGATAGTTACCTGAGCAGTTGGGATGGCTCTTGGGACTTTTATTACTGATATTGAAGGTTTGTGTGATGTGTTTTGCTGGTTCCACTTCCTTAACTAACACATAGGGAGTTGAATCATGGCATAGTAACTTCTCGTCTCATGTTTACCTCGATTGGCCAGTTACTTGGGTATATGTGGGAGGAGGGCATTACAGAGTGGTATCAGAGTAGGTTGCACTTTCTTTGGGTCATATGTGATACTGCATAGTGGTATTAGAGGATGGTTCACCCCTATGACTGGACGGGTGGTGTGTTTGTCATGCATTCATGTTAGTTGCATATGTGTTCCTTATTCTTGTAGTCCATTTGCTTGTTGCATTTGCATGGCGTTGGTCATGGTTGTAGTGATGTCTCCATGTGAAGGTTGATGGTGTTGTTGTGGAATGTGTCGTTATGAGTGTATGGTTGTATATGCATTTTTTATGCATATAAATTTCTATATGTTGTTATGCATGCATTTTCATGGTGAAGGTTTTTGTGAATGAGGTCATTGTATGAAATTAGGTCGTTATGATGCTAATGTGTTGACTGAGATAGAGCAAGAGATGTAGGCCATCAAAGTGAAGTTGTAGCACTATACTTAAGGGTAAGAGCAAATTGTCATATAAGTTTGTAGGTTTGGAATGTAGGTATGTGATTCATGATTGTTGTAAGCATTATGGCTACTTATATGTTTGTTATTCTATTGTTATTATGGTTACATATATGATAAATGTTAGTTGATCAGTGTAGTCATATACATGTGTCAGATAGTTATGAATGATAGTAACCCATGGTTGTATGCAATACTATTGTTGTTTTATGTTAGATAACTTGATTATTAATTCATATGTTGTTGATGAGCATGATATATAAATTGTTGTTGTTATATGCTAGTAACTTGATGATTAGGATTATTACATAAAGATCTTGATGTTATATGTATCATACTAATTTGGATTGGTCTATGCAAATGGTTAAGGTTATGAAATTCAAGTATGAGTTAATATGTTGTGATATAATTTCATACTAATCTAGACTAACTATGCAAATGTAATTATTATATATGAATGATAATTGTTTATGAGTTTATGATGTGAGCATGTTAGCTAGTGACTGTTATGGATATCATGACCTTATTTATGTTTGAGTTGATATGTTGAGAAGTTATATCATGCTAATCTAGCTTAATTGTGCAGATAAGATAACCTCCCTTGAGATACATTAAGGTATGAGTTTTATTATGTCGTGTATTTGTGCTTGACTGTTTGATTATGCCATCTATTTGTGGTTGAGTGTTTGGTGTCTATTATGTCGTCTAGTTGATTTATCTAACAT
Source organism: Pinus taeda (assembly GCA_000404065.3). Classification (NCBI taxonomy): domain Eukaryota; kingdom Viridiplantae; phylum Streptophyta; class Pinopsida; order Pinales; family Pinaceae; genus Pinus; species Pinus taeda. The sequence goes on from APFE031570782.1 coordinate 52,402, forward strand.
GGTACATTTATAGTTTGTTTCAATGTTTGATTAATTTCATGATATGGGTATGTGTCTGTAAGGTAGCATGAAGAAATGAAATTTTTTTAAGATGGTCATACTAACACATATGTGTTGAGACAACTTATATGTACTTGAGTGTAACATTATGTATTATGATTGACGAATGTGAGTTGATTTTGATTATGACATGGTTGTTAGACTTGTTGAAGGTTGATTTCCAGGTAATAGATATTAAGGAACATTTCAAGGATGAAAAATCATCTTGAGGTTTAAAAACATTGACGAATCTCACTAGTGATTAATATGCAAACTATAAAAATGATTATTGATGTATTTGTAAAATTATTCAAATTTATAATGATTTTATACATATTATATATATAATGTTGGCAATTTTTATGGTAAAATAATTTTATATTGTAAAATTTGGGCGAATCATTTATATAACAAATGGAAATTGACGAATCTTTTTTTTTGGAAAAATCATGGAAAATTAGCCCACTTGCGAATATTAGCCCCTAAAATTTTCCATGATAGATATGTTTCCTTGATATTTGTAACATGTGATCGACATGTGTGAAAAATTGTAGGAAACATGCTTGGTATTATCCTGACAAGGTAATAATTGATTTATTTATATAACTCTCCATTGGGTGATGTGAGAGTACATACTAAGACTCAGTTGTAGCAAGGTAAAGGTAAAAGAAAGGAATTGGGTGAGAATTACTTTGGCTATGTTTGGGAACTGCAATTCCAAATGAATGAGTGCTTTGCATACATGAAGGCTTCTTAACCCTAATTTGTCTGAATTATGTAGATATGTACTATATTCATGGACATGTATTTGACAGGTATAACAACTAGTGTCTAGTTATAGCTATATCAGTCAAGGGAATTGGAGTCCCTTGAGACATGGCACAAATGTTTTCAACTATAACACAATGTGCTTGGCATAAAAAGGTAAAATAACTGATATATTGTTATGTTCAATTATGTATTGACAATTTTTTTTTATGGCAGTATGATGTAGGGGATTGCATGGCAAAAGAGATTGCCATGAAATCTTAAAGAAGGCTAGGGTTGAGATTTCACTTGAAAGCATTGGAAACCCGTGGGAATATATTCATGGTGTCAGTTGCAAGTCTTGTGCTTTTGGTATTTTTGATTTGTTTACTTGATTGCATCTTTATTTTGTCTAGTGGAAGGTATTGCCCCTTTGTTTATGGTGTTGTGTTGTTATTGGTTTTCATGGTCTTCTTCTTGTTTGTTTCTTGTGATTGCCTTTTAATTTTTAAGTCTTGGGAATTGGTTGGGAAAGAGGAAAGCCAATGGAGCTCAAGAGAAGCTCAATGAAACCCATCAGGTCATGTAAGGTCCAGATGAATCTTAGTGCATGTATAAGGGCCGTTGAAGGCAAGAGTATGATAGCTAGTTGGATTGGTTGGGTCCATTGAGGTAAATGGACTATGATAGGACAATCATGAGAAAGGTAATAGAAAGGGTAAAGTAAATGGATTTGAGGTTTCATATGCCTTGGCTATGTTGGGAACTATTGTTCTCAATATTGTGCATGTTGTGCATGAATAAAGGAAGTTATCTTAACCATGGGCCTTATGATATTTAGTAATTATGTTGTGATCATGATTGATTTATTTTAATGTTTATATGCATATATGTATATATGTACATTGTTATATGACAAAGTCACCAGGGATCATGACTATTTTATATTGATGTTTATATGTATACAAGTATGTATGTATGTCATTGTCTGACATGGTCACCAAGGTTCATTCTTGTGGAGGAATGTTTGCTTATGCAGGTGAATGGAATGAATAGGTTCCTAGTTTATGAGGAATCAAGTGGGAAGAGTAGTCATGACAAATATATGAGGCCAGTATCATGTGGAAATGAATTGATATTGTATGCTTGTATTATGCCTATGTTTATGTTATGACACGCAACGGTGAAGGATACATTAGTGGAAAGAGAAAATGTGCTTTGTTGCATCCTAGGATAAGCATGGATGGCAGAGAGACACTCGAAGCAAGGTTGCTTGGTAGAGGCAATATGGTTTTGGATGTGCGATAATATTATTGTGTATGTTGTATATTCAGTGATCGAGCCTATGGTGATGAGTAATATTGTATATGTAGTATTGTGTACATATGATGTTGTATGCATTTTATATATATGGTGTTGTGTGTATATTACATATGCAATGCTAGGTATAGATGGAGCTATGTACATGTCAGATATGCGGCATTGTGTACATATCATATTGTGTTCATGTTGGATATGCGGTGTTGTGTGCATATGGTGTTGTGTGCATGTTGGATATGCAGTGTTGTGTACATATGATGGTATGCACATGCTTTATATGCAGTGCTATATACATATGGTTTTGTGTGCATGTTGTACATATAGTACAATGTACATATGGTGTTGTCTCCATGACTGTACATGTGGTGTTGTGTGCTCGTGGTGCTATGTACATGTTTTACATGTGGTGTTGTGTGCATGTCATGTATGTGGCATTGTGTACATGTGGTGTCATATACATGTCGTGGATGTGGTGTTGTGAACATGTGGTACTATGTACATGTTGTACAGGTGGTGCGATGTACATGTGGTGTTGTGTACATGTTGTGCAGTTGGTGCCATGTATATGTGATGTTGTGTACACTTTGTGTAGGTGGTACTATTTATAGGTGGTACTGTGCACATGTTGTCCATGTGCTACTAGTGCACATGTTGTATTATGTGAATTTCATATATGTTGTGTTGTGTACATGTGGTACTATGTATGTGCATTATGTAATTGTGGTATCATGACATGTGTATTCATTATGTTGTACTATGTGTATGTATTTTCTTGTACACTAGATGTAGGTGCATGTATTGTGTTGTCTTGTATAGTGGATTAGGGGTGATTTTAGGGGCGAATGTTCGCCCTTTGGCGAAATTAAGGGGTTTTAAATTTTTAGTGGGTGAATATTTTGTATCATAGTACATTTTTACAAATCACCTCAAATAGCCCACCTTATTTTAAGGGAGAGGGTAAAAAAGGTAAATTTAGCCTTGAAATTAGGAGT
>APFE031570782.1:55519-76088 GCA_000404065.3 Pinus taeda
CGGGTACGCACCTCCTGAACTGTTCTCCTGCGTACTTCTTTATTTTTCATCAAAAATGAGAGCCATGCCATGGGTGTTTCCATCAAGTACAACATCTGAAACATATAATCATACCAGAACCATAATGCCAACAGAAACTGATCTAGTGTGTGTATGAAATAAGGAAAAAGGTAGAAGCTAAGGATTGATTAAAGGATAAGTATTAGTATTTTATTTCAGTTTTATTATGCATGCCATTTATGATTTTGGTCTATGATGATTATATGTGATTTATGATTCTGGTTTATGATGGTTACATGTGATTTATGATTTTGATCTATGATGGTTGTTTTTTGAGCTAACCTAATGTGATATTTTTATACATGATTATTTGGTCAAAATGCTAGTTTGACTTGTTGTGATAGGAAGCGAACAAAATTGAAAGTGTACCTTATTGACGTGCCACCAATGAGGTATGATTTGAAGTTATTCAAATTATTTTGAATCTAATGGAAATGATGTGCTTGGTATAGGAAAGCATGAAATGCCTAGTTGGGTGGTCAAATTGATGATAAGCATTAGAAACAATAGCAAAAGGAATTGGAAAAGGCAACAATATGTTGGTAAATTATTATGGAGCAGGGAAATCATGGGACATTGGTACCCTATAGTGTCCATCCATTGCCATGAGAATGCTATTACAGATATGATGGTTTGAGGAAGGGATATACCTTGGTTTTTGACCTTCTGATGCAAGGAAACGTTGCAGACGGATGGAGTACCCGAGATGCCAAGTGTCGGTGAAACATGGAAGGTGTGTGACTGCACAGAAGGGGGTAACTAGATTTCCCAAGGGACTATGTAACAATGGAAGGAAGCTTGAGGATGGATTTGTTTTGGTCATTAGAATTTCCACGTGGAAACAGATGCACATTGGGAGTGTGCCCTGGAATAATGAGTCGGTAACTGTTCACTTAGAGGAAACATGGCGTAGGATTATAGCATTGGACATTGGATGAAAATTTGACCTTGCAGTTGATTTTGGACTTCTTGGGAAGGAGGTAAATCTTGGTATTACTTTGAAGATGAAGGTGTGAGCCTCTGGATTCTCTTGTTGTGGATGCAAGCATCATATCCTTTTATTTGTTGGTTGAGAAAATGTGCATATGTGTATATGTCTGTATTGTTGTAAATATTGTATCGAGCTAGATTTATAAAGCTCCAAAGATAGTATGATTATTTGTTGGGCAAGAAAATTTGCATGTGTGTATATGTGGTTATTATTATAAATACTGTAATGAGTTGTGTTATAAAGCTCTAGTAAATGGTATGTTTCTCATGTTTTAGCATATGCTCATTGTAAATACTGCAACGAGCTATGTTATAAAGCTCCATGGGTAGTACATTATTTTTTCATTAGTCTTGAGGGTTATATGTGGCATTGGACACAGAGGATGTTGTTCCCCCAAGGGCACAGGTTCTGTAATAGCCCTAGTTAAAAATTCATGTGTGTATATATATATATATATATATATATATATATAATATATATAAGACCACGATCATGGGACACGTATTCCAAGCTAACATGTTTGACGAAATTCCTGTCATGGCTAGTAGGGGTCCAGTCTAGTCCTTATTGATATTTTTGCAAATGTATATTTGTTCTAGTGTGAAATTTCATTTCTGAAGGTGTCATTGAGTTCTGGGCAATGACTTGGGCTCTGGGCATAAATATCGGAATTGTAGGCACAACACTAGGGAAAAAATTCCCCAGTCGCTCTCTTTCATTTGTTGTGGGAGAGTTTGGAGCCTCCTAGATGCACCCTTGTCCATATCAAAGGAGTGCCTAGGGGTTTGATGCACTAAAACTTCAGTTGGTCTTAGGGGTTGGTTACCTGAGTGGTTGGGATGGCACCTGGGATTTTCGTTGATGATGTGGAAGGTTTGTGTGATTGCCAGTTCCACTTCCTTAATTGACACATAGGGAGTCGAATCATATCATAGTAACTTATCGTCACATGTTTACCTCGGTTATCCGGTTATTTGGGTAGGTGTGGGAGGAGGGTGTTACAGTCCCCACAACCTTCATGAGGTTAATGGATAACTTCTTTTGGCCCTTCACTGACTAGTGTATTTGGAAGACATCCTGATATTTAGCCAAAGTTGGGAAGAGCACCTCTGCCATATTCAATAGGTCCTCCAAACCATGTGACAACACAAATTGTGTGCTAATATGGAGAAATGCACTTTTGGGATGAACCATGTTCAATATATGAGGTACATCATTGATGAACATGGTGTGCATGTGGACCTAGCCAATATACAACTTATTTGGGATTGGTGATGCACAACCACTCTAATATAGATCCTCATATTTCTCGGTCTTGCCAATTTATATCACATGTTCATGTTGGGGTTCTTTCATATCACTTGGCCTTTGAGTCAAGTCACTAGGGATGCAGCGAAAGAAAAGTTCTTTTGGTCTGAATCACAACCTAAGGTGTTTATTGATTTGAAGCATCACATATGATCTACACTAATGCTCACATTACCATACCTACAACAACCGTTTGAGATTGAGACACATGCCTTCGACTATGCTGTTGGTGCAGTTCTTACTCAGTAGCAGCATCTAGTGGCATATCATAGTGAGACAATTTCAGACACAGCATGAAATTATCCCACCTATGATAAAGATATGTATTCCATTGTGAAAGCCTATTCACAATGGAATAATTACATTACGGGCAAGGAAACGATCATCCACATAGACCACTGACCCTTGTAGATCATACAAACACAAGGAAAATTGTAGAACGATCATCATTAGAAATAGTCCACATACTTGTAGACTGCCTCAGCTGACCATTGGTCATCTGGTCATGGTGCTTACCACTATGCTCCAATATTGTTGACACGAGACATTGGGGTGGCCACATCTTTATAAGAGCTATCCAAAATTTGGCAACACATACCAGATGCTCTTGGAAGGAAAACAACTTCCTAGTTTTCACCTCTATGGTGCACTATTTTGCCACCTAGGACACCTTGGTGTTCCTTCAAACGAGTGTGCCAAGATTATTTTCGAGGAGCACTATAGTCGGGTCATTCCACATGTCAAAGTAGAGAAAATAGTGTTAGCTTTGCAGAAGTATTTTTATTGGACGAACCTTCAACAAGATGATGGGAAGTACATCATATCCTACACTGCATGTGCCATTTCCAATCAGATTATCAATAACCAAGGCCTATATACTCCTCTTCCTACTCCTAGTTAGCCTTGGGAATCTGTCTCCATGGATTACACGTTGGGAATTCCTTTTACTAAGCATGGAAATGACTTCATTTTCGTGGTCGTCGACATATTCTCTAAGATGACCATTCCTGCGGCCTATAAGAAACGTATCACAAAAAAAACCACTGTTAAGTTATTCTTTGAACGAGTGTGGGTACACTTTGGGATCCCACAATCCATTATCTTAGATCGGGATAGAAGGTTCCTAAGTACATTTTGATCAAGCCTCTGGTCAATGTCAGATACCAGACTCACTAAGTCCATGGCCTTCCACCCCTAAACTCATCGTTGAACAAAGGTCGTCAACAAGACGATCGTGCACATTCTGCATATATACAAATCAAAGCATCCATGCACATGGGATGAAAGCCTCCCCTATGTTCAATACAGTTACAACAGAGCTCTCTGTAGTTCAACTAGCCATTGAGCTCTCCAACCACTATGTCCCATTGATGTGGCCATACCATTTGCATCTACTCAAGTAGATTTGGCTCATGTCTAAGATGAAGCTAACAGGGCTAAAATATTCATTGAGCAGATTTAGCACATCCTCTAGTAGGTCCATGACATATTGGACAAAGCCATTGCTAAGTACAAGAAATGCCATGATCACCATTGGGTGTCACACAGGTTCTAGGTGGGCGACAAAGTTTCATTACAATTGTAGAAGGAATGCCTCGTTGGGACGCACTGCAAACTTTTCTCACTTTGATATGGGCCATACACCATCATGAAGGTTATAGGGGACAATTCATTCGAGCTCAACATTCCACCATTCCTTGGTTTTCAACTAGTATTCAATGTGGACCGACTGCGACCATACTTTCCTCCATTGTTGGACACATTCGACGTTGCTGGGACGCTGATACTAACTGAGCTCAACCCAAGTGCATCAAACATGCCACAAATGATAGGATCATGTACACAGAGATCAAGAACACTCACTAGTTGACAAAGGATCCAACTATATCGAGTTTTCAAAGCAGGCCAACTCCTTCACTAGGGAATAGGTTAAACAAAAATTTCCTCACCTCATGGAGGCTCTGCATGTAATGGTGACCATTGCTTCCTAAGGGGGGAGGACTGATCCAAGTGGATATTGGTTGCCTCCCTCCTATTTCACCTAGACCTCCAGTTAGTTTCATCTATTTCCTTGATTATAGTAGAATTTACTATTTTTAGTAGTTTTTCGGGTCCTGAACTTTTATATTAGTAAGGGCCTGTGGAAAATTTTATATTACACAGAGAGGTATTTCCAACGAGGTATTATATGCACCAAACAAAGATCATATGACCAAGTTATGACCCTAGGAAGCTGGCTTCCCAACTAACCTCAATGGGGCCCACGAACTATTGGAATGCCATCTTCTCGCATTAGGGTTTTGGTTGTTTAGGCTTTTCCCTTGTTGTTCAATACTAAAAAGGCCCTTGAGCCTCTTTGTAACATATTTTAGAGGTATGTAGTCGTCACAACTCTTCTTAGAGATAAACTACCATCACCTGAGCTAGTTTATTTCCATTTTGTATATAAGCATATTTCAATTATTTGATATTAATGAAACAACATAAACTTTGAAACGAGAACTATAAACTCAAAAAGATATTTCTAGCCAAAAAGCCAAGAAAAAAACATAAAAAACAGCTTAAAAACAAAAAATGTTGATGTTGGAACACTGAAATGCTGGAAAACCTTACAATTTTGACAATTTTTCAATCATGACATTATGGAAAAAATTTATGACTAAAAAAACTTAAAAAATGAAGACCTGAATGAAAGAGTAATTATGCCAAGAGTAGTTTCTTTTTTAAATGTTAAAAATATGATGACTTTAAAATGTTAGCCTAATACAACTTAACACATTGCAAAAAAAGTTTAAAAGTCAACCATCAAATTGACAAAATATAGGCAAACTTGACCCACTGTAATGAAAACTTAAATATCAGCCATGAAATTAACACATTGTGAGGGCAGAATCGATCCTTTATAACAAAAACTTTATAAGCAACAACCATATTGACACATAATGAGATCGGGTCGCTAGTTGATGATCGACATGGACCCTATAGGAAAAATAAAATAAAACAATATAATAAATAAAATAAAAAATGAAAAATACAAAAGAAAACAAAATTTAAAACATTGAAAAAAATTAGAAAAGAAAACATAAAAAAATAAAAAAATAATAATAAGTAAATAAAAATATGTATCTTAGAACATAAAAAAATTAAAAATACATGACAAAAAAAGAGAGCAAAAAATAAAACATTGAGAAACATTTAAATAAAAACATAAACATTTGAAAAAATAATAATAACAAGTAAATAACAATATATATTGGGATGTTGTTGTCGAGCCAAGCACTCGCACGACAACAAGCAGGAGATGCCAAATTCTCTGTTGTACAGAGTTCAGGAAGGGCAACCACTATTTGTAGAGCCTTTTATGTAACTTGACCCTCGTTTCTGAGCTTTTCGCCTTTGATAACGCCACCATAAATGACCATTTCTACTCCATGCCTACTCCTCACAGTCGGTCCCTTTCTCCCTATGAAATTATGCCTCTGCTGGGTCAGCAAATGCATTGCAGGAGGGGCAACAGTAGAGGCAGAATGCTCCATTCTTCGCCCTCAACTGTCTCTGACTCCTCCTCCCCCTCGTCAAATCATTTCTCAGCTCGTTATCTTGATACACGTAGTGGCAGGGGTCACACTCGCGTTGTTAGCTCCCATCCTTTGCAAACCTGTCCATCAGCTACTGCTCTCCCTCCCAGCTCTTAGCATTCCAATTATACAACTCACTTCAGATATCCATGCTCTCTGGATCGACTTCTTATCAAGGCCACCATAACAGTTACATTTTAGGAGGAGCCTTCCATCGCTGAAGGATGTCCCACTAGCACAATGGAGAAGAATGACACTACTTAGGGAGGGCCTTCTAGACTTAATTATGATAGCAGCAGAGCAAAATCGAGAAAATTTGGACCACCCAATGGTCGGCAAGAATGAGAAGGAAGACATGGGTGAACTGCAAAAAGAAGAGGATGACCTCGATGCCTATAGGTGCCTAATTCTTGAAGAACACCCATCGACACCAAATGACAACTAAACCAACACGTTTCTTCAGGTTTCAGGTTCCCGACACCCAGTCCTATGGGTTTATTTATGCATTTTTGAGCAAAATAGTCAGTTTTGAAGCTGTTTTCAAAAGAATACCACACTATGTTCACATGTTGGATTCCCCTATGAGGTCAGTGAATCTATTTTGGACTGGACTAGTTTCCCTCTTCTAGGTTGTCTTTATTTTGTTACAGTAATAGATTTTAGACATATTTAGAAAAAAAAAATCGATACATATTAGGACAAAAGATTTTAAAAAACATGGCAAAAGAAATAAATATAAAAAACATGGAAAAAAACACAAATATAAAAACACATATAAAAAAGAAAAAAAATAAATCAAATATAAAAAATGTCCCGAAAAAAATAAACATAAAAAATAAAAAATAATAATAATAAATAAAATATATACTTAAAGCATAAAAAAACATGACCCAAAAAAAAATGGAGAACATTGAAAAATGAAACATAAAATTTAAAATAATAATAATATAATAAACAACAAATATTTTAGAACAAAAAATAAAAAAAACATGAAAAAATAAATATAAAAAAAAAAACCAAATATAAAAACAATATAAAAAAAAGAAAAAAAAATAAAATCAAATATTAAAATGTGGCTGAAAAAAAAATTAACATAAAAAAAAAGAAAAAAAAAACAAAATATTAAAAAAAAATAAAAAAATAAAAACATATTTAAAAGAAACTAATTTAAAATAAATAAATAAAGAAGAAAACAAAAAAAAAAAAAAACAATTTTAAATAATTAAAATAAAACATTAAAAAAAAACACAAAAATATTATATTAAAAACATGAAAAACAACAAAATTGAAATAAAAAAATCCATAATTAAAAAACATAAATTGGAAACCTTAAAATTAAAAACATAATTATAAAAAAAAATTAAATTAAAAAAATTAAAAATTGGAGGCACACGTCCGACCAGCCCAACGGTCAGATCGCCCTAGGCTTGCCTGGCCGATTCCCAGAATTGTCGAAGCAAGCCCAAGGCAGTCTGATCGCTAGGCTGGCTGGCTGTGGGCTTGGAGGGTTGATTCCGAGAATCAGCCTACCAAGCCTAGTGCCTCAAATTTTAATTATTTTATTTTTTAAAGTCTTTTTAATGATTTTATTTTTTAAATATGTTTCTTATTAATTATGGTTTTTTTTCTAATGTTTTTGTGTTCATTATAATTTTTTTGAAGTTTTTAATTTAATGGTAATAGTTTTTATTTTATTTTATTTTTAAATGATTTAAAAACCTTTGATTTTTTTGTTTTTCTTGGTTAATCTTCTAGTTTCTTTATTTATTTTCAATAGATTTAAAAATTGTTTTTCTTTGTATTTTATTATTTTGTTAGTTTTTAAATTTTTTATTATTTATTATTTATTTTTTATCTTTACATATAATTTTTGTTTTTCTCTACATTTTTTTAGTTTTATATATTTTTTATTTTTATATTGATTAAACTAATCAAAATTGAAAAAAACAGAAATAAGACAAGTAGAAAATTTGTTAAGTATCAACATTTAAAAAACAAATGTGCATAATTAAGACATGAAAAAATTTAAAGTGTCAAAAATGTCTTTAAAAAAATGTTTATGCTTTTCAAAATCCACATGAAAATCCCCAACATTTAAAACAAAATATCCACACTTAATACATTAGAAAATTTAAAGCATAAAAAAAGCCCTCTAAAAAAAGGGGTTGATGTTTCATCAACATCAACACGTGTCAAAATCAACATAAAAATCACTAACATTTAAAAGAAAATATTTATATTTGATACATAAGAAAATTTAAAGTGTCAAAAATATTCTCCGAAAAACAAAAGTGTATTATGAATCAACGCTTTTCGAAATCGGATGATTTTTTTGCTACCTCAAAAAAAGGGCAATCGTTTCAATTCCCGTTTCAATTTTTATGTTGTTATGAAATGAAGTTTTATTTCTATTGCATCTCAGTGTTTATGTTTGTATCTTATTCTGTTGCGTTCCCATCTAAGCTTGGATCATACATCTACAAGACTGGTTTTCATACCAGGTATGGACATTATGGGTTCATTGTGGTTCCTTTTGGTTTGACTAATGCTCCAGCTACTTTCATGTGTTTTATGAACAATGTGTTGTGTCATTATTTGGACAAGTTTGTGATGATATTCATTGATGACATTGATATATTCTAAGAATGAGGAATAACATTCAGAACACTTGGCAGCAATATTCAGGTTAGTAAGTGTAGTTTCTTTCAGACAAAAGTTCATTACTTGGGACATGTTGTTTCTAAGCAAGGCATAGCAATAGACATTGAAAAGATCATAGCTATCATGGAATGGTAGTTCCTAGGAATGCAGATGAAGTCAAATCATTCATGGGGTTAGTAGGTTATTACAAGGGGTTCATCGGGAACTTTTCAAATATTTCGTATCCTATCACATCCTTGCAGAGGAAAGGAAATAAATTTGAATGGACAGAGGAATAGGAAGCTAGTTTTAAGAAGTTGAAGTAGTTTCTTACAAATGCTTCAGTTCCAAAGATTGCAAACCCATATAAAGAGTTTGTGGTGTGTACAAATTCTTTCAAGATAATACTTGGTGGAGTCCTGATGCGAGAAAGACATGTGGTATGCTACGAGTCAAGGAAACTGCATGATCACGAGAAGAACAATGTGGCTCATGATCTTTAGTTAGCAACGATCATTAATGCATTGAAGATGTGGAGGCACTATCTTCTTGGCATAATTTTATTTTGGTGAGTGCTCACAATGGGACGAGAAACTTAGTTTATCAACCTAATCTAAATGCTAGACAAGCTAGATTGTTGACCATGCTTAGTGAGTTTGACTTTGAGATCATGTACATTAATGGCAAGGAGAATGATGTTGCAAATGCTCTTAGCAAGAGAGTGCAAGTAAATCATATAATGTCTATGATTTCATATGGGATAGATTCATAGGATCAAATCTTACATGAAGAAGAGAAAGATAAAAGGTACTAGCAGCTTAAGTATAGGTTACAGCCACAAGGTACAGGTGAACAGGATGAGGATTATCATCTCACGATAGATATCTTGGTGAGATTTAAGGACAAGATCTGTGTGCTAGGCAATAGTGAGTTCAAGGAGCTTATCTTGAGAAAATTTCACACTAAGCCATATACAGGCCACCTGAGATATTAGAAGACATTGACAGTTGTGAAGAATTTATAGTACTAGTTGAATCTGAAGAAAGAGGTAGCTAAGTTTGTCATAAGGTGTTTGGATTGTCAACAGGTAAAAACAGAGTGCAATCATCTAGGTGGTTTATTACAATTGATTCCTATTCCAAATTGGAAATGGGAGTTCATTTTCATGGATTTTATTATAGGTTTTTTGAAGACATCTAGAGAGCATGATTCCATCATGGTTGGGGTTCAAAGGTTGACCAAAATCTACTAATTCGTCTAGTGAGGTAGCTCATGTCTTCATCAGGGAGATAGTGAGAGTGCATAGTGTTCCTAAGAATACAGTACTTCACAGAGGTGCCAAGTCTACTTCCAGGTTTTGGAAGGAGTTGTTTGCAAGTTTGGGGACAGAGTTGGCCTTTAGTACAACTTTTCATCCAAAGACAAGATTCTGGAGGAAATGCTAAGGATGAATGCTATACACCAGCAGAGGAAGTGGGAAGAGTATCTTCCACTGGTAGAGTTTATGTACAACAATGGATATTAGGAGTCATTGAAGATAATTATGTTTGAGGCACTTTATGAGCAGAGTTATAATACTCCTATCAGCTAGAGTGATCCAGTGAATAGGGTGTTGATTGGATTAGACATGTCGGCAGAGATAGAACATGAAATGTAGGTTATCAAGAAGAATATAAAGGAAACACATGATAGGCAGAAGAGTTATGTAGATCAACATAGGGAATTTAAGGATTTTCAAGTTAGGGAACATGCATACTTGTGGATCAAGCCCAATAAGAGCTCCTTGAGGATTGGATCATGTGCTAAGTTGGTACCTTAGTATTGTGGGCCTTTCGATATCCTTGAGAGGATTGGACCACTGGCCTACAGACTTGCACTGCTATTGAAAATGAAATTCCATGATTTTTTCCATGTTTCATTACTTAAAAGATATGTGAAGGATGTTGATCATTTGATTGAATAGTTTGTATTGTCGGTGGAACCAAAATGATAATTCCAGAGAACCTCAGTGCATATTGTAGTGGAAATAACTCATGCTCCAGAACCAAGCAATCAAGCAAGTCAAAGTGTAGTAGAAGCATTATGGGCCTGCTGAAGCTACATGGGATATGGTTGATCAGATGCGGGGTTTGTATCCTTCATTGTTTTCCGGTTGAGGAAAATGTGTTTTGGTATATTTATATATCTATGTATGGTTTCTATTGTAAATACCACAATGAGTTATGTTATAAAGCTCCAGTAAGCAGTATGATTATCATGTTTTTCATGCCGGTTTTGGTTTTTAACCGTTGTTTATTATAAATATTGCATTGAGCTAAGTTATAAAGCTCCATAGGTAGTATGTTTTTCTTTTAGCTGTTTGCTTCTTATAGGTGTGATAAAACACTGAAGACGGTGCTCCCCCAAGGGGGAGGGATTTGTAACAACTCCGGGTTAAAAGTTCATGTAATAAAGTTAATAAAGGAAAAATAAGACCAAAATCATAGGACACATATTCCAAATTGAATGTTGGGCAAAACATCATAATGGGTGTCATTTTGGTTTTTTTATGGCTAAGGAAATTAGCAAAGGAAATGGAAAAGGAAAATAGGCATTAATTGGTATTTATTTATGAAAATAAAGGAAAATAGAAGAAAAGGGAGATGAAGGATCACATGTTTGCATGAAAGGAAAACTGAAGGAAAAACAGGGGAAAATGAAGAAAATAGAGGCCTCAATGATAAAAAGTCTTATGGGGATCAGTTCATAGCTTTTTGTCAGTTTTTCTTTAGAATTAGTTTCAGAGAGAGAAGAGCACCACGAGGAGGAAAAAGGCACAAAAGAAAAGGAAGGCAAAGGATGGAAAAGGAAAGAAAAGGATAAGCAAGGAAGGTTGGATTAAGAAATTTCAGTAGGAATTTGTAGGTAACAGATTACATGTGTGATTTCCTAGCTGGTGTGTGAATGCATGGTACATGAAATTGTGTATTTAGTTCATTTTTTTTCATTAGCATGGATTTTTCCGTGTTCGATAGAGGTTTCAACCTTTCATTTCCATTTTTGGATAGTCATGGTGTGATGGGATTTTATTTTTTTATTTTTTTATTTTTATTTTATTTTTTTATTTTTTTCTGTTTGAGCCTTGGATTTTCGGAAGGTTTTGGAACTGGGTGAGGTGGTCTCAATAAAATTCCCAAGGTTTGGGTGTGGAGGTGGTTTAATCTATGGGAAGCCCTCAACAAGTGGGTGGAGATAGGAATATTCCTCAAGCTACTGGTGAAGAAACTACGAGGCATCCAAGCTTGTTTTGGGCATTGTGATCTGTTGATTGGTTTTAGAAGGATCGCGGTAGCCGGAGGGTGGAGGTGGTTTAATCTCTAGGAATCCCTAGTTTTTTATGTCTTGAGTTCCCACATTCATGCTTGGAATATGGTACGAGGGTGGTTGGCTGAAAGAAAGATTTGGTTCAACCCAATCTATGGTTGGGTGGTACATGGAAGTCCGTGACTTGGTTGGATTTTTCATAAGTTAATAAGAGTTGTTTTCCCTATTGTAATATATGAGCACTTTTACTTATTATAATGGTGATTTGATGGTTTTCATGTCATGGTTATTAATCTGGTTATATGTTGGTTATAAGCATGGATTTATAATGTATTCTAGCTATGACTTTTTAGGGATATGATAAGTATTTGATGGTTAATGAATACATGGGTTAACAAGTGTTATTTCAGCTATTATGAGAGGGAATTAGACCTTCTTGGTGATTCTTAAATAATTTTTAGACTCCTATGATTAAATATGTATTCATGACCTATAGATTACATGTCCACCATATGTTTGATGAAATGCATGTCATGGTTAGGCCTAGTTAGGTAAAGTCCTTGTTCTAGTTTTGTATTATTAGCATTGTCTTCAAGTCATTTATCATTCTAGAAAGTCTCAGAAAGTTATAGGCATTGTTTTGGAGGTTGTCCTGGAACTGTGGCTTAGATCTTGGGACTGTGCTCTATGAAATGAGAATTTTTTTGTTACAAACGCACTCAAGAAGGCTTGTGCATGCGGTTGAAGGGTAAAAACCACACTCATACATGATTGTGAATGCGGTTGGGAGTCTAGGTCATTGAAAAAACTATCCAAATAAGGGTTTGGTCCCCTAGGGTTTTTCTATGGCTTGTTAGTGTCCTCTAAGCCTTGTAGGATGTCAATTTGTGGTAAGTAAGTCTCAGTTGTTAGCCCCACTTCCATAATTGAAGCTTGGAGGTTGGGTCATGTCATATAAACTCTTCATCTCATGTTTACCCTGAAATACCAACGAAAATGGGTAAATGTGGGAGGGGTGGTTATAATATTAATCGTATTTGTTTATAAATCTTAGTATTTTGGGTTGTTTTAATTCATAGATTAATATTGGACCGAAGAGTTAGTCTCTTTAACAAGATGTAGATTAATATTAAAAACCTTTTGGGATATCTTCCATTATTTTCATATAACTAGGAAAATGGTTTAAGTTTTAGATTGAGATTGAATTCGAGTTTTACAAGAAGTCCATCAATAAACAAAGTCATGTTGATTTCTATAGAAAAGATTCTCAATTGATGACATCCAACCCCTTTGACATTAGATAGATCATAGAGTGTGCACAAGGAAAAAAAACTTGGATCCTTGGATCATGTATAAGTTGAGTTGAAGGTGCATTTGGTGGGGGATCCACAGCTTACCAAGTCATATTTTTGAAGGCACAATCAAGTATTATGTATTTAGTGAAGGTTCATTTGGTGAATGCAAAATATTCTAGACTATCAAATTGAGCCAGATATCTAGGTTCGTAGACATTTGGTTTCACAGCAGAAGTGCCACTTATTAGAATCCATCCATATCCTAGATCATTTGGATCTATAAGCTTTATTGTAGGCCCTAGAGGAGTGCACATATTGAGGTATTTTTTATATTTTAATTAATGTTTTACTATGAATGCTTAAAGGAAATCCAGGCCTTACCACATTCATGTCTTATTATATTTGGTTCACAACACAATATTCAATTTCATTAAAATGTCAATCTAGTGATATCCAAAACTTTGAAATATTCGGACCTCAGAATAAAGTAGAGGCATATCCATCCTTGTGACCTCGGATCATGAAGACAGTGGATTGTTGGGAAATTGATTTATAACAAAAAACAAAGTACAAGGACTGTAGGGTCAATCTCCTTTGGCGCTAATCCTTTGGTTCTGATCATGGTCACATGGGAATTATGAGTTAAGCTTAGAGCTAAAAGGATAATAAGTTTTCACATCTACTCTAAAATAAATTAGAGGCTTCTCTTTGATAGAGGAGGAGTATATCAGAGCATCCATAACTCTATATTCAAATCCATCACCAGTTGATTCAGGTAATTGAAATGAGAATCATTAGATCAAGTACATAATTTTTAGAGAGTGGGGGAGATTACATTAGGTGGTATCAGAGGAGGGAAGATTTGTAGAGCCTGAGGCCTAGTAATATTTTTAAATGCTAGCAAAATAATGACAACAATTATGCCCAGGGAAAATTTTTGGGGAAAATTTTCACTAATTAACTATTTTTTATACATTTTATGAAAAACGTATTTGCCCATTTGGTTAAAAATTCACCAAGTTTTTACATAAATATGATTAAATGGATAATATTCACTAAACAATTACCAATTTTAATAGTAAATTACATGTTTTATATTGATTTTTTGTCTACGTTCAATATGTATGACTTTTCAAACTAGAATAATCACTTATAATACTATAAATAGGAATAATATTTGAATCCCTAAAATGTACTCACCACACATAAGAGGAGGCTAAGATAGATTTTTTTTGGATGAGGACTTAAGGCTAGACTTGAAAGATATCTAAGAAATTATGAAAGCCCTGGAAATAACATAGAGAAGAGAACCTGATGTCATAGACATCAATGAGAGTGAATATACGAGCTTAAAAGAGGAGATGGGAGAAGCTCCAGGAAGAGAGAAAATAGAGGAATAACGAACAAAATCTAGTTACCAAAGTAGGATCTAGACCAAAGATGGAAATACCATTATATGATGGAAACTTAGATGTGGAAGAGTTGCTCAATTGGATCAACAAATTTGATAAGTACTTTGACTATGAAGATGTGGAGGATGACCAAAGGTCAAATATGGAGAGACCAAGCTAAGAGGAAATGCAACATTATGGCAGGATAAGATGTAGGAAGACCAAAGGAAAAATGTAAAGGAAAAGATTAAGAGATAGGACAAGATGGTGGCCAAATTTAAAAGGAAATTCATGCCTAAGGATTACCAACTAAACTTATTTAGGAAACTACAAAATCTACAACAAAAATCTATGATAGTGAAAGAGTACACTGAACAATTCTACAAGTTCAACATAAGTGCATGCCACATAGAAGAATATGTTGAGACAGTGGACAAATATATAAATGGCATGTGGTATGATATTGAGGATGAAATTGGCCATTTTCTGCTAAAGATAGTGGAGGATCCTTATCAAGAAACCTTAAGAGTGGAACAAAAACTAGCTATAAAACAAATCAAAAGGAGTAGAGGAAGGATTGTAGCAAAAGGAAAATGGCCTTCCAACAGAGGTACATTCTAGACTCCAAGAGGAGAATCATGGATCTCTAATGACCAATCTTCCAGAGGAGGAGAAAAAAGGGTCATAAGATTCCTCTTAAGAGGAATAGGCAAAGGAAGATAAGTGAGATGTTATATATGTGGAAAGACAAGATATATGCCATGAAATTGTCCTGAAAATAAGACAATTACTTAGAGATATGTTCATATTATAGTAGCCAAAGAAGTAACACCAAATGTAGACCCAAAGGAATAATTGCTTGAGAGACGTGAGTTGTTAATGTTGGAAGGAATCTTGGTTAAAGCGGAGAGGGAAACCCATGAACCAACATAGACGAGAGGTCTATTCAGGACAATGTGTAAGTCAAAATCGAAATGTTACAAAATGGTCTTCGACAATGGTAACACTGACAATATGGTATCTACAAATATGGTGGAGGAGTTATGATTGCAGTAGATGGTTCATCCTACTCCGTATCGAGTGTGTTGGTTGCATAAAGTACATCAGATTTTGGTAGGTGAACAAAGTATGGTAGAATTCCATGTTGGTAGCTATAAAGATGAAATGTTATGGGATATTATGCTTATGGATGATTATAACATTGTTTTGAAAATGGTGTGGCAATATGATGGGAGAGTTTTTCATGATGGAAGGATAAATACTTACACCTTAGAAAAGGACAATTGCAGACATGTGTTGTTTCTTCTAGAAGAGAAGGGAGTCAAAGATGAAGCAGGCTCAAGTGTGCTGATGATGAGTGGTAAAGAACTACTACAAGAAGTCAAGAATAAGGAAGAGGTACAATTTGTTTTAATTAGTAAATGTAGATCTGTCCTTACAAATACGAGATTGAGTGAATTACCGGCTAAAATTAAAGTGTTGCTAGATGTGTTTGTCGACATCATTGTTGATGAGTTACCAAATGTCTTACCACATGTAAGAAGTGTTGGACTTTGGATAAATCAACATTCCCCATGTGTTTCGCAACATGTGCTTAATCTCCTCTCGTGGATTCGTTAACTTTGGCGATGCATCTGTTTACTAACACTTGCAAGTTTTGTTGTAACGATAATTGTGATTTTAGGAAGTGGTATCAGAGTCAAAGGTATCAAGTTCAAATCACACCTGGCTCACACTGGGGGGATATTGTTGGACATTGGATAAACCAATGATCCCTATGTGTTTTGAAACATTTGCTTAACCACCTCTCATGGATCCATTAATTCTGGTGATGAGTTCGTTTACTAACACTTGAGGGTTTTGGTGTAACAAAAATTATGATTCCAACAAGAAATTTTAGTCACCAAATAGACCTGATACTAGGATCAAGGTCACCAAATAAAACAACCTATAGGATGACACCCAAGGAGAATGAAGAAGTCATAAAATAGGTTTAGGAGCTCCTGAATAAAGGACCGATCAAAGAGAGTCTAAGCCCTTGTACTATATCAAGAGTTTTGAGTCCTAAGAAGGATGGAGGCTAGAAAATTAGTATGGATTCTAAAGAAATAAACAATATAATGATAAGGTACCTATTTATTTACCTCATATGGATGAACTAATGGATTATTTAAGTGGTGAAAATTATTTTTCAAACTTACATATGAAATGTCGATATCATGAAATTAGGATGAGAGAGGCAGATGAATGGAACACTTCCTTCAAAACCGATGATGGTTTGTACAAGTGGTGTTATGCCATTTGGCTTGCCCAATGCACCTAATACATTCATGAGACTCATGAATGAATTCCTTAAGGATTTTATTAGAAAATTTGTGATTGTACACTTGGATGACATTCTTATGTTTAGTAAAACTAGGGAAGAGCATGAGGTTCTTGAAGTTGGTGCTAAAGAGGTTGTAGCAAGATATATCCTGATAAATTTGAAGAAATGTTCCTTCATTAAGACATAGTTAACCTACATATGTTTTATAATCTCTCTAGAAGGATTGAAGATGGACCCAGAAAAGGTGAATGTTATCAAGGAATGGCCAACCCTTAGGAACAATCTTGAGGTAAGAAGTTTTCATGTGTTGGTTAGCTTTTATAGGAAATTTTCTAGTTGATATAACATTTGAACTATTGAAAATGAATATAACATAGCAACTGATTTTATCTTTTGTGGAATTTTCTGGTTGATATAACATTTGAAATGCTGAAAATGAAGATAACATGACAACCAATTTTAGCATTGCCAAATTTTCAAAAATCTTTATAAGTTAAGTTTGAAGCAAGCTAAATGGGCATTGGTGTTGTTCTAAGCTAAGAGGATAAACCTTTGCTTATTTTAGTGAGAAGATGAATGAAACCAAACATAAATATTTTACCTTGTATGAAAAAGAATTTTATGTAGTGATACAAGCCCTAAAAAAATGTAGGCATTATCTCATGCCTAGGGAGTTTATTTTATATATTGTTAATCATGATTTGTATTTTATAACTAGGAAAAAGAAGTTAATTTAGAAGCATCCCAAGTGGGTTGAGATCATGGAAAGTTTTGCTTTTGTTCTTAAATATATTAGTGGGAATACTAACAAGGTTGCAAATGCTTTGAGTAGGAGATGTTTGATTTTGAAAGAATTCCAATTGGGTATTTTGGGATTTCAACATCTCAAATATAAGTACAAGGAGGACCAAAATTTAGAGAAGCATATGAAGCATGTGAGAAAATAATGCTATTAAAATTTGGGTACCAGAGGAAAAGTAGTTCCCTAAGGCTTTGATCTCTGGCCTAGGGAAAAGTGGCGAAATTTATTTTTTACTTTTCTCCTAAAGTGACTTCATAAGTGGTAAAGTCAATTTAATTTAAAAGTGACTTTATAAGTGGTAAAGTTACATTCTAATTTAAAAGTGACTTTATAAGTGGTAAAGTTACATTCTAATTTAAAGATGACTTTATTAAAGTGATTGAAGAATTAGAAAGTGAAAAAGTGATTATGGAAATAAAAGGCTAAGTGGGTCTTTATTTAAGTGGGTGAGTTAAAAAATAGAAAGTGAGAATTAAATGCAGATTTATTCTCATATCTAGATCTAAATGAATCTCAACCATTAGATCTTAGGGTAACCCATAAGGTCATTTTTAGATTAAAAGGAGAAGAGAAGAGGAAAAGATCAATTCATTCTTTCATGAGCATTTGAGAGAAAGAGAAGAGAGAGCAAGGAGAAAATTTCTGAGTAGTGAGGAAGTGAAGGAGAGCAACAAGAAGACATTTTAGCAAATCTGGGTAGTAGCATTTATTGGCATGCAACCCAAGGAAAAATCGTACAACAGGAGAAAGGCACAAAAATCAAGGAAGACGGATAGAAAGTTCTCGGCACATTTTTCGAGACTGGTTGTACAACATTTAATTTTGTTTTATTGCTGTAAAAATTTATGTTTTGGCTATTTTCTGATTGGAATGATTTTTGATGTGGAGTTCAAGCACAGAAATCGAGATAAGTTGTAATTTGTGGTTATTGGAATTTTTACTGTGTATTTCAGTTTCTTTGTAAAAGAATTTTCAGAAATAAAAAGAGCTCTCAAACTGGTTTTCCCTAGGAATTGTAGGGGGTTTTTCTAGGGTCACATTGACAAAAAATCACTGTGTTATTTTTTGTGTGCGGCTGTTATAATTTTATTGTGTTTTATTTCTGCAGTTTCAGCAGTTGTGAAAACTCTAAATTTGTGTTTTTAGAAAATTATTGTCATTTCTAGATTTTAGAATTTTTATCATGCTTGGATTTCAAAATAAATGAATGGAGTGATAAGGAAAGTTGATAACTAGAGTGGGGGTTGAAATTTCTTCATGGTATCACAGCTTGGTTGGCTGAAAGGTGTAGTTTGGGACAGCAAAGTGAAAGCTACAACAAGCTAATTTTTACACAAAAAACATTAACCTTTGCCACAAATTTGAAAATTTTAGTTTGGTAGGACAGTGAAACATGTTTTTGGGTTTGAGAGTTGAGGACAGGTTGGATGAGAAAAACAACTACAATGCATGGAAGGAGAGAATCCAGAGCATCTTTGAGGAAGCAGAAGTTGGGGGAATTATGGTAAATACCACACAGAACCCAGTAGTAGTACTTGTTGACCCTGTAGAGTTGGTAGAGTTTAACAAAAATAATGCTAAGGAAAAAAAGTTTATTCTGGAAGGAATCAAACACCATGTCATTCCTCATGTGAGAGGAAATACTTATGCACATGAGATGTGGACAACCTTGACTAGTCTTCACTAGAGCTCAAATGAAAACAAAAAAAAGGTCTTAAAGGAGAAACTGAGGGCCATTAAAATGGCTAAGACTGACAGCGCTACAACATACCTCACAAATATCACTTCAGTGAGAGATGAGTTGGCAGGCATAGGTGAGATCATTGCACCCACTAAAATGGTGAGAATTGCTTTGAATGGTCTTCCCAAGATTTGGGAGAATTTTGTGGATGGACTTGTTGCACAGGAAAACCTTTATGATTGGGAGAGGTTGTGGGATGATTGCATTCAAAATGAGATCAGAAAGAACCATCTTGGGGTAGCCAAACAGGTGGAGGAGGATGACAACGTGGCATTGTTAGCAAGAGGCAAGAAGGGTAGAACAAAGAAACAAGCTTCCAACAGTGGAGGCAAAATCAAAGGTAAAGGCAAGTGGTAGAACAAGGAGAAGGACTATTCCAAAGTCAAATGTTGGAATTGTCAAAAGTTGGGACACTATGTTGTTGTGTGTCCGAAGAAGAAGAACAAGAAATGGAAGGACAAACCCAGGGCAAATTCTGCAGATATAGAGATCTTATCAAAGAGATTTGATTCGGAGTTTGGGTTTATAGCTAGTGAGGCCACTAGTGCAGGATCACTTGCCATACAGGTTCAAAGGGAGTGTGCATTCCCTGCTACTAGCAGAGCATCTTCTAGAATTTGGTATGTTGACAGTGGTGCTTCTTGCCACATGAAAGGAGTGAGAGAGTACTTCTCAGAGATTTGAGAGGGTGATACTGATATGGAAGTAATACTTGGTGATGAAAACATTGTTAGAGTAGTTGGTGTGGGGACATTGACATTGGATAGGGGACCCAAACCTCCCTTGAAAGTGTTAGATGTTCTATATGTGCTTGGAATGAAGAAGAACCTGATATCCATCTCAACACTTGAGGATAAAGGGTATGATGTGTTGTTCGGGAGAGGGCAGGTGCTTATATATCCTAGGGGATCTCGAGCTTCTTTAGCTATAGATATTGGTATGCACCATGCCAAGGTGTACAAGTTCTCATTCCAGCCCGTGATGGCATTGAGTAGCAGCACCCGAGATAGGACTGAAAACATATCTAGTGTTGGGTGTGGAGCCTGATTAACTTCTGTATTCAAAGGTTTCAGTCGGATGTATACCCCAGGAAGACTGTACAATCCTCCACGTAGGGGGGGTGCGGGGGGGACT
>APFE031570782.1:80512-112911 GCA_000404065.3 Pinus taeda
TAATGTATGCAATGGTCTGCACAAGGCCTAATATTGCACATGCAGTGGGAGTTGTAAGTAGGTACATGAACAATCCAGGAAAATAACATTGGATGGTGGTGAAGTGGATTCTCAGGTATTTTATAGGTACCGCAAATCAAGCATTATGCTTTGGTGGTTCAAACATTGCTCTACAAAGATATGTTGATGTAGATATGGCAGGTGACAGAGATAACATGAGGAGCACTACAGGATATGTATTCACTGTAGGTGGAACAACTGTTAGTTGGGTTTCAAAAATCCAAAGTGTTGTTGCACTTTCAACAAAAGAAGCAGAGTATGTTTTTACTACAGAGGCTAGTAAAGAAATGATTTGGTTACAAAGGTTTCTGGATGAATTGGGTAAGAAGCAGGATTTGGGCAGGTTACATAATGACAGCCAGAGTGTCATACATCTTGCAAAGAACTCTGTATTTCATTCCAAGACTAAACATATACATATCAAGTACCATTTCATACGATCAGCATTGGAAGATGGACAGTTGAAGCTGGAAAAGATACACACTAGCCAGAATCTTGCAGATAGCTAACAAAAGTTGTAACTAGGGAGAAACTGAGAATTTGCTCAGTTTCAATTGTTCTTCAAGTATGATGAAGAATATGAGAAACAACCAGGTCCAAAGTGGAGTCATTTTCTAGCAAATGAATGAGTGGTGGAGTTGCTATAATCAGTCTCCAAGTGGGAGATTGTTGGGTGTGGAGTCTAATTATCTTCTGTATTCAAAGGTTTTAGCCGGATGTATACCCCATGAAGACTGTACAACCCTCCACGCGGGGGGGACTTGTTCCTCCCACGGGGGTTCGGGGGTGCTGGTCCCCCATGGCTGGGGGTCCAGGGGCCAGCGGTCCCCCGGCAGGAGTTCGGGGGCAACGCCCCCGAAGCTAAAAATAGATGTAAAATTGCCTTGTAAAAGTCTAGTAATTTCTAGTTAATCTGGGCCATTCATTAGGCAGATGATCTGACTGTAGAAGTTATGTTTAATTTAGGGTTTTTTTCTCTAGAAGGAAACCCCTCACTATATATGAGGGAATTGTATTGCATCTATGTATATCTGTATTTTGAGTGAGGAAGAGAGAGGAGATTGAGAGCGAAGAGGGAGTTACAGCAGATCCACTGTAGGTTGTATCTCTTCAGTTTACTGGATAATATAATAAAATAAGGACTAGCTATTTCTCCATGGATGTAGCCCAAACTGGGTGAATCACGTATATCTGTGTCTCTCTTGTTTTATGCATTTTCTATGTTTATATTTCTGCAATATTTTATGTGTTCCATTGCTCTGTAATATATAATTTTCTAACATCTAGCAGTTCAGAGTTGTGTGAGATTTGACACCGTAGGATGGGGCACATGTATCATGGGGCCTTGAGTACATTGTGAGAGATCACCACTAGTGTGCTAGATTTCAATTTTGATCACCTTGATGTATGCAGAGGATGTGCTATGGGGAATTTTTCCAAATCCCCTTTTCCCAACAGTGACAGCAGAGCGACTGAGATCCTTGACTTGATTCATACCGATGTGAGTGGTCGGATGTCTCATGCATCCTTGAGTGGCTATGAGTACTATGTTTTATTCATTAATGACCACTCCAGGAAGACCTGGATTTATTTCTTGGAGACCAAGACTGAGGTCTTCAAGTGGTTTCAAGAATTCAAAGCTCTTGTGGAGACCCAGACAGGTAGGAAGATCAAGGTCCTCAAGTTGGACAATGGAGGGGAGTATAGCCTTGGTGAGTTTGTTGATTTTTGTGTTGATGTAGGAATTAGGATTCATAGTTCCTTAATACCCCCAGTAGAATGGGGTTGCAAAGAGGAAGAACGAATCCATTGCAGGGGCTGCCAAATCCATGCTTCATGATCAAGTGTTACCTTTATTTTTGTGGGCAGAGGCCTGCAACACTGCTATGTACTTGCAGAACAAGAGTCCACATCGTGCCTTAGGGAATGTGACTTCGGAGGAGGCATTTTCTTGGAAGAAGCCTGATGTTGGGCACTTTCGTATCTTTGGGTGCCTTACATATTCATATGTCCCCAAGGAGAATAGGACCAAGCTAGAGCCCACTACAGATAAGGGCATATTTGTGGGTTATAGCGAGACCTTGAAAGCTTATCGGATTTATATTCCTACGTAGAGGAAAGTGGTTGTCAGGTGGGATGTGAAGTTCAAGGATGAGAGACCTTTCAGGAGGTCACGAGAGTTAGAGTTTCTAGAGTCACCAGACCCTCAGGAGCAGCTGAGTCAGTCATAGGGATCTAGTGGTCAGGGATCAGGAGGTAAGTCGATTACAGTGTCAGGTCCATTGGTGAGCAGTGGCTCTCAGAGTTAGGTGGGTGGTTCTTCAGCAACATGCAGGGCAGTCTGCAGAGCAGTTCATAGGGTAGTCCACTAATGGATAGTTTGCACAATACTTCAACATCAACATGCACAGGTTCAATCATGAGGCCAGTTGACAGGCTTTCAAGAGTTTAGGCTTGTGATGATGATGAGGATTCTTTCACTCTGGTGGGAGAAGTATGCTCAGGGAATAGGAAGCCCAAGTGGCTTCAAGGTACCTTGTGCGAGGCCACACTAGTTGCTAGGCCAAAGAGACAGGTTAGAGAGATTAAACCACATGAGCAGTTTTGTAGTTACATGGCATTGGTAACAAGCATTTTTTACTCCAAACCTTCTAGTTATGAGGAGGCAACCAACTAGCAGGTCTGCAGAGATGCCATGATGGAGGAGTATTCTTCTATTAAGAAGAACGATGTTTGGGAGGTAGTGCTGAGGCCTGAAGGTAAATCAATTGTTACTTCCAGATGGCTCTACAAGATGAAGCATGCTACAAATGGCAGCATCGATAAGTTCAAGGCTCGATTTGTGGCGAGAGGGTTCTCACAGGTAGAGGGAGTTGACTATGAGGAGACCTTTTCTCCTGTAGCTCAGTATACATCTATTCACTCCATTATATCAATTGCAGCAGAGATGGATTGGAAGATCCACCAGATGGATGTGAAGATTGCATTTCTCAATTGCTTCATTCAGGAGGAGGCTTATATTGAGAAACCATAGGGATTTGATGTGCATGGGAAGGAGTCCCATGTATCCAGATTGAAAAAGGCACTCTATGGCCTGAAGAAAGATCCTAGAGCTTGGTACTCAAGGATTGATACATACTTGCAGCAATTGGGTTTCACAAAGAGTGAGGCTGATTCGAACCAACACTTCATTGTGGTGGGTGAGGAGCCTCTCATTCTGGTGTTGTATGTTAATGAATTGATCATCACTGGTGTAGAGAGACTCATTGAGGGCTGCAAGAGATATCTTGATTTAGAGTTTGAGATGAAGGATATCGGCTTGATGCATTATTTTCTGGGATTAGAGGTGTGGTAGGAGGAGGGGAATTTATTCCTGGGACAAGGGAAGTACATTGTGGATATTCTTAACAAATTTCACATGGAGGACTATAAACCCATGTCTACATCTATGATAACTAATTGGAAGAAGCTTCATGCTTCTAATTTCAAGTTGGTGTATATTACTCTATACAGATAGTTGATTGGTTGTTTGATGTATTTGGTCAACACTCAACCATATATATGTTTTGTAGATAACACTATGAGTTAGTTCATGTGTGAGCCCAGGAGAGTGCACTGGGTAGCTGCAAAACAAATTCCTCATTACTTGCAGGGGACTGTGAATTTTGGTCTAGATTATAGACAGGGTGATGGAGTGAGACTGGCAAGGTACACAAATTCAGATTGGGTAGGTTGTGCTTCAAATAGGAAGAGTAGTTCCAGGTGTTGTTTTGGGTTGGGTTTGGCAGTTGTGTCATGGATCAGCCGGAAACAACATTCAGTTGCATTGAGCTCAACTAAGGCAAAGTATATGGCTACTAGTTTGGCTAATTGTGAGGCCATATGGCTTCGCAAGATGTTGTTTGGTCTATTTGGTCAGGCATTAAGACCTTCAGTAACTTACTGTGATAATAAGAGTTGCATAAAACTCACGAAGAATCCAGTTTTTCATGACAGGTTAAGCATATTGAGATGAAGTATCACTTCAGTAGAGACTATGTCCAAAAGGGAGCTATCAACCTTGAGTACATTTCCACAAATGAGCAGGTAGCAAAGATTTTCACCAAAGCCTTACCATGGGGCAAGCATGTCTACTTCAAAGACAAGATGAGAGTGGTGAGGAACATTTTCCTCGTTAAGAGGGAGTGTTAAAATTTGGGTACCAAAGGACAACTCGTTCCCTAAGGCTTTGATCTTTGGCCTAGCGAAAAGTGTCCAAATTTATTTTTTACTTTTCTCCTAAAGTGACTTCATAAGTGGTAAAGTCAATTTAATTTAAAAGTGACTTTATAAGTGGTAAAGTTAAATTCTAATTTAAAAGTGACTTTATAAGTGGTAAAGTTACATTCTGTTCGACACCTAATCCTCTATGGGTTGGTGTAGAATGTGAACGGCCATGAGAGTCCAAGAGACCTTGGGATGTGGAACCCAACAGTCACACGAATGTACTATAAATGTATATCATTGTCAATAATAAATGTAATATCATGTTTATCTTTCCT
Organism: Pinus taeda; assembly: GCA_000404065.3. Lineage (NCBI taxonomy): Eukaryota > Viridiplantae > Streptophyta > Pinopsida > Pinales > Pinaceae > Pinus > Pinus taeda. The sequence continues at coordinate 85,114 of APFE031570782.1, forward strand.
ATCTTGTCTCAGCCATGTGTGTATTTAACATGGTATTAGAGCATAGGTTATGACTGGGCATTTTTATATTTTCTAGAATTTGTCTGCCATCTCCCTATTTATAGAAATATTTTAATGCTTCTCTGCACTTCTGCTCTTCGACAGCCTGGCTAAGACTCGTTCCTAAAAATTTCATTATACCTTCCACTAGACCTGTTATTATATACTCGAGTGTCTAGTAAAATTACCCCATTGATGTACTTATCTCCTCCACACTCCTCTTGCCTCTGTTGCCTCCTGGCATTGAATGATATCCTGCATAGTGGAAGCGTGATGGTATTTATTACATTTGTGGCATCATTGTTACGTCTCGAACCTGTATATATCAATTTTGCTTCCTGTGAGGTTGTGCAGTTTTGTCATAATATATAATGTTGTGTTACCAACATGCTTTCTCCACTGCATATATATACCTATGCCATCACTACATATATATACCTCTCAGTTACCATTGTATGGCTTGATAGTCATAGTTTACATTGAACACTGGTTATATCATCTCCCATATCGCCTCCTCATACCCTGTGGCTCTCTGTTGTGGCATCACATCGATGCTCTAATATAACTCTGTCATTTTATATATATAACACCTTCCATATTACTTACAATTATGTTGCCATAGCAGTTACGCTATCCACTGTTCGTTGTCATAATAGTTACGTTGTACACCCTGTCTTGATGATCTTTTGATGGCAGGAACGTTCTCCTCCATGAATGATGCAGTGACATTTCTGGATCTGTGAATTCTCTGTCAGAGGTCGAAGTCGAAGGATCTATTTGTCCTGCCATGAATTTGGAGCCTTGGAGCAATGTTGAACATCCTTAGTGAGTGCAGGTCCAAAATTGATGTGAGTGCGTTGATCCCCGAAGTCTGTGGAATGAAAATTTGATAACGACATTGATGCCAATGTGAGAATGTAACAAATGTGGTCGATTTGAGTGTTGAATATATGCGTTTGTTTTGGTGAATGAATTAGTTGTTTAAATTCTAGTGAAAACCCCTACGAGCTTCTGTACACATGTGGTGAAGCTAACTTGTGAACCAAACCTGTGAACAACCGGTGGGGAATTTTTTTTTCATGCATTGAATACATTGAATGCTTGTTTACGTGTTGAAGAATGCTTTGAAAACAACTTGAAACCAAAAAAAAAAACTTCTATCATCTACACACTTCCGACTTTTGTACCATTTAAGAGGAGCTTTTGAATCCTTCAATGAATATTTTTTACCGGTAAATGCCTGGAACTTTGGTTCTTCCTTTGGTACCTCCTATTTGACCTCCTTCATAGTTGCCTTAGAAGTATCAGAAGCATCGACTGGAATATTACCCGTGTCTAAGCCAAATACAATCCTTCTTGATGAACAACATTGTGAAGTGCCCAAAGAAGAACCAGGCCCTGATGTTTTATTGTTTGTAAGATGGGATATTGTTTCTGACCTCCCAGAGGAAGTCGATGGTTTCCCATCCAGATGCCTTCCAACTCTAGTAAAGGGACTAAATTTCAGTTATGCCATATCTTGTTATTCCTCTTCAGATGTTTTTGTGCTTGGAGAAGGAGCAGGTTTGGCTGGAACTCTTTCTGGTTCTTTGTAATCAAAAGGAGGAGAAAAATCCACCTCACAATCTGTCTCAATAATACTTATGACAGAAGCTAGTTTTGCCTTGATTATGTCTATATAGTATTTCTTGTTGTTATAAGCTACCATCACCTGTGGTTAAGCAGGAGAAGTTCCTCAAAATATTGTGTTACTGGAGTATGGAGCTCAAAAAAAGACATTGGATAATCTATGTGTAGAGATGCCAGACGATCAAGAGCTAACGGAGGCATTATAATCTTGTCACTAGTTTCCATCTGAGGCTTATCAATAAAAGAAGCTGGAACAATGGAATTTTCATCTGTATTGCTAAGCCATCAACAACCATGTTGAAGCATAATGTTGGGTCATTTTGTTGAAAGAGAAACTTTGTAGCTAGAATGCAATGAAGGAGCAACCTTGTGTTCCACTATCCAACATAGGACAGATTGTAATGTGGATGCCTTATTGGGTTTCAACAACAACTTCCTTAGTCTATTCAAGTACAACACAGTGACAAAATTTAAGTGTTTTCCTATGACGTGAAATTGCAAGAACAAACTTGCATAACTCATTCTTTACCAATCTCTCAATACTATTCCAAAAGTAGTAAGAATTTTCATGAAGGCTTACATCTCTAATGATTGTCACATTTATATGATTATTGAGAGCATATTGTTTTCTTTGAAGAAAGTGGCAAGTTTAGAGAATATTGGTTCGTACCCTTCAAAGCATTTATATATATGAGCATTCAGTCATGTCCATGACATGGTGTGATAGTTGTTGAAGTTTTGATAGCCATCATTTCTGCTTTGAAAGTGAATATGCTTGAAGATTTTTGGGAACGAAAGAGTTCAATGTTCATAAGCATTGGGAACTGTTTATATTCTTTAAAGTCGTAGTTATTTGGCATTGTGTGAGATACCCATGCAACATTGTTATGAAATGGAGACAATTGATGATGCATTACAATTATTTAATAGTCTAATCTATTCCACTGTTGATGGGATGGTAAACGTTAGTAAGGAAACTCTTTTTAACATTCAAACTTGCTTGCAACATACACAAGAAAAGATTGATTTTTTGCAGCTTGAATCTCAGCTACAACAAGCAGAATTACAACAATGGAGTCATCATTCTAAACCTGATTCTGTTCAGAACATTGATACAACAACCCATCAACAGCAAGTTAATAATGTTACAATTCATTCAGATTTAGTACTCAAGGAAGCAACTGTTATACATGCAAATGCAGAAATTTAGTCTGTACTTCCCAAGTCAGTCATCACACCTTGGGAAGAGCTGATCTATAACAAGCATAGAACAAGTCTTGGATATGAGAAGGACATGTCCTTTCATATTCCAGATTACTCAAAGCCCATTCAGTTTTAGAGTGCTGGATTCCTTCATGATAGTTTACCTCCAACTATTCCAGATTTTGCCCCTCTTCCACAACAACAGAATGTGAAATGCCAACACTGTAACCGAGTTAGCCATATGAAATATCACTGTTTTGATCTTCATCCATGTAAGTACTATCATAAAACCACCATTGTTCAAAGGTGACTTTATTAAAGTGAATGAAGAATTAGAAAGTGAAAAAGTGACTATGGAAATAAAAGGCTAAGTGGGTCTTTATTTAAGTGGGTGAGTTAAAAAAATAGAAAGTGAGAATTAAATGCACATTTAGTCTCATCTCTAGATATAAATGAATCTCAACCATTAGATCTTAGGGTAACCCAAAAGGTCACTTGGAGATTAAAAGGAGAAGAGAAGAGGAAAAGATCAATTCATTCGTTCATGAGCATTTGAGAGAAAGAGAAGAGAGAGTAAGGAGAAAATTTATGAGCAGTGAGGAAGTGAAGGAGAGTTGCAAGAAGACATTTAAGCAAATCTAGGTAGCAACATTTATTGGCACGCATCCTAAAGAAAACTTGTACATCAGGAGAAAGGCATAGAAATCGAGGAAGAGGGACAACAAGTTCTAGGCACATTTTTTGAGGTTGGCCATACAACATTTAATGTTGTTTTATTGCTGTAAATTTTTTTGTTTTGGTTGTTTGTTGATTGGCACGATTTTCAAGTTGGAGTTCAAGCACAGAAATCGAGATAAGTTGTAATTTGTGGTTTTTGGAATTTTTACTGTGTATTTCAGTTTCTCTATAAAATCATTTTCATAAATAAAAAAGAGCTCTCAAACTCGTTTTCCCCAAGATTTGTAGGGGGTTTCTCCAGGGTCACATTGACCAAAAATCACTATGTTATTTTCTGTGTGTGGCTGTTATAATTTTATTGTGTTTTATTTCTACCATTTCAGTAGTTGTGAAATCTCTAAATTTGTGTTTTCAGACAATTATTGTCATTTCTAGATTTTAGAATTTTTATCATGCTTGGATTTAAAACTAAATGCATGGAGTGATAAGGAAAACTGATAACCGAAGTGGGGGTTGAAATTTCTTCAAATGTTAAGGGATAGAAATCCTTGGATCAAGTATATATTCAGAAGGAACTATTGTTCAAGGGCAACCATTTGTGCATTCCAATTGTTCAATGAGAGGTAACTAGAAACTTTGGCAATGATAAAACATTTTCTCACCTAATCTCTTTTTATTATTGGCCAAGAATGAAATTTGATGTTGTTATCACCTAAAAATTGATCACCTGGATATTTTTCACTAGGTTGACAAAAAAATACCATGTAGTATGGGTTTTACATATTAAAATCCACTTTCACCATAGGAATTAATTTAATGAACCGCTTTTCTTAAGTTATTTATGTCTAATTAATTTACCCACATGAAAATAACCTAGAAATGTATTTATTTTCATGTTATTTTCATATTTACGCATTTATGTGAAAATAATTAAATTTATTTTCAGCCACATTTTTTGTTTCCATAAGAATAATAATAAATCATTATTTATTTATTATTCCTTAATCATTTCACATTTCTTATGGAAATAATTTAATAAATCACTATTAATAATATTTCTAACTCATTTGACTACTTCACCTAGGAGTTATTAATAAACCTATTTTTATTTATTAATTATTTCACTCATTTTTCTTAATTAACTCAATTAATCATTATTTGTTGAGTTAATTAAATTAATACATATTATTGACCATTTCTTTAGTCTGATCATTTCCCAAAAACAATAAAATATTCATAATGGTTAGATATTTGTTATGCAAAATTTATGATTGCAGACAAAGGTGAATTCCCTAGACCTAGTGGCCTCGTCTAGAAGAACAAAAGGAAAATAACATAATTTTTTCCTTAGAGAATTTAGTGTATGGGAATGAAGTTTACCTTGAATCTATAGCAAGATTCCCTTTCCTCCTTGCTTTTAAGCTCCAATTATAGCTCTAAGTGCTATAATTAGAACATACACACACAACTAAAACACACAAATGATTCAGAACATCTATGTAGCATAGTCTATTACCTCTATTCAGTGGATCAACATGGAATTGAAATACATGAGTGCAAATATAACACAACAAATATAGGAAAACAAAATACTCTTTATATTAATAGAAATAGGAGAGAGTTTCCAACCATAAATAATAGATGTCTTTGTGGATATCTTCCCAAGTTGACTTATCCTTCCTTGTCACAAAGCACACCTCAAGATAAACCCTAATGCATGAAGATGATGACGCCTTTAGGTTCAAGCTAGTAGAATAAGGGTATTGTCAATCTCCAAAAGCCAACCCTGATATTATGGATGGTAGTAATTTTATAGGAGAAGTGTGGTAGTTTAGGATTTTATGGGCTTGAGATCCACATATGATGGGATGATGAGCTAAAGGGATAAGATGTGAAGTCACCAAGATATGATCAGATAGGATTTGAGCTCTGTATCCATGGCAAATAGTTAAAACAACTTTGGAAGCTTCTAGAAGAGGAAGCTGCAAAATTATTTTTAATTTTCTGGAATTTCTAGAATCATCACACCTGCAGAAGGGAGTAATAAGTGTTGACCAATGTAGGTGGAAAAGCATGAAACCAACATTGAATGTAGGTGGCCAATGAAGCAATATGTGCTTGGGATAGAAATAATGTTTTTGAGCAATTTTTCCAAGAAACTTAGACTTTTTGGAAAGGTCATGCTAGGGCATTGTGAAGGGATGATGAAAACATGTTCATAGATATTGATTGATCTAGTTTACATGCCTATTGACCAGATGTGAAAAAATGGCCTATAACAATATTGATTTGGTCTACCAAATATTTTATTGCTTGACCATATCAAGGCTAATCTAGCATTTTATTTTAAATAAAGAGGTTTTTCTCTAATGATTTTAATCATGACTATTTTTCGTCATGGCAACTTTGATATAAAACCATTTGAGCTTTCTACTTGAGTTCACCTCCACCTTTTTCACCTTTCAATACTAGGAGAAAGGAAAGCCACGACAATTAATAGATAAGCAGCAAGAAGAACCCTCACATGGAGGATGACGTAGTGGCCCTAGTCATTATTTCCTCTTCTACATGTCTATTAATTTTGTTTTAATAAGAAAAGTATTTATTGCATTTAAGTAATATGGTTGTAATTGTGTTTTCCTATTTCAAAATTTGTTTGTATCATGTTATGTTCTAATTTACTATTGAATTTTGCAGATCTATTTTGAAGAAGTAAACATAATTATAGTTATGGTTTTCAACATCTAGTTTTTTGTTAGCCCACTCTAATCACTAGTAGAAAGGGGAATTTTTCTAACACGTTTGCAGAATTCGAGCTAACAAATGGTGGCCATGTTAGGGATGTAAACACATTTAGTCCCTCATGACCTTTCGTTTTACTGCTATATTTTTATTTTTTCCATTTTTAGTAAATTTAGTGGTGATTTTGTAAAGAAGTTATTATTTGTGTGTTTTTGTGGATATTTCACGGGTTATAGGTTCCAACTAACCAAGAGACATCAAGATCTAGTAAAACATTAGGACCATGAGTTTCGATATTCCAACGCACTTTTTTGGGGATTTTTTGAGTTGGACAATGTAGTCTCTAGGCTGGTATCTGTAGTCTAATGTAGAAAAAGGTACATGTTTTTCCACAACTCAAAATTTTCCTATTCAGTAGTTTTTTTTGCTAATTTTAAAAATCTATTTCTATTAAGGGTTCTAAGTACCTTCATTCATAGTCTGCAACAAGCCTAGATTTATTCTTCATTCTAATCTATTAAGAAAAGGAAAGAAGCCCTTCAAGGGTTTCAAGTACATATTCAACCAAACAAATCAGAATTTTGAAAAAGTAGTCTATTGTATTAAGATGAAAACCTATGTCACCATAGCTTGATTCAAGTCTAAAATATTTATTACTTATTAGAGTTAAACACCTAAAAAGTTTATATTAGATGATTTTTTCAGTTTTTGGGAATAACATGGCATCAAAATACAATTTTCTATAGCTAAGACTCCTCAACAAAAATAGAGTAGTAGAAAGAATGAATAGAAAAATCCAACAAATGGCACGTGCCTTGCTTGATGAGTTAGGAACACCGCATACCTTATGGGGGGGGATTAACACATTCAATCGTGAATATTCTTAACAAAGTTGATGTTCATGTAAACAATTATAAAACTTAATATGAATTATGGTATGATAAGCCTGCAACTATCAAAAACTTTATAATTTGTGGAAACAAATGTCACATAGAGAAAAACGATGATAAGCTTGGAAAATTTGAATCTAGAGTTGTTGAAGGAATCCTTCTTGGATACTCTTCTAGAAGCAAGGGATATAAATTCTATAATAGAAGGCTTTAAAATATTGTTGAATGCATAGATGTTGTAATGGATGAGGCATCCACAGGTACCAAAAGAGAAGAAATAAAAAATGATGAACCTCTCCCCACTACAAGCCAAGAGGTTATAAGAGAATGAAATAGAGAAGCATCAGAAGAAGGAAATGAAGATACAAATACATCAGAAAAGGTTCCTTCAAGATATGGCCAAAAAAATCATCCTGAATCTCAAACTACATGTGAAGAGTAAGTAGGAATACAAACTAGAAGAACTCTTGTTGGAACTTCTAGTTACAAGCTAGAAGACCTCTTTTTGGAACTCTTGTTATGTAGAATTCTTCTTGAATGCTTACGAGAAGAAGATATTTTAGGTTGTGGATGACAAACAATCCTAACAATAAAAATGGCTACTAAACAGTGTAGATTTGTAGCAAATTATAGAAATAAAACTTGTCAAAGCCTTGATTTATGTAATAGACATAATTAAACAACAAAATGGAATAGTAAAATAAACAAAAATAACTCGAATAATCCAATGGAAACTAGATATATAAAGAATATATTTTATTAAACAACAACTATGAAGGGAACAAATAATGTTACCTGTCGCCCTCTATGGGATGGGTTCTTGGCTATCCTCAATGTCTTTAGCTTTTGTAGAGTCTCTCTCCTCTATAATGTGTAAAACCTAGCAAACAAAATTATTGAGCTTAATATGAACTCAAATGAAAAAGAAGATGGTGTGCGACAATGATAATAATCAGAGCTATAACAGTGAGTGTAACAATGAAAATGATCAAAAGTGAAGAATGAATGTAAAACCCTTCTATTTATAAAAAAAATATTAGGTTATTCTCAAATAATGAGCAATAATAATATATTATTAACCACATTCTAGAATTAACCATTTGGAATATTTTGTTATATTTTGTTTGGAGGGAAAAAATATTTTAACCTTTATTTAGAAATAAGGAATAAATAAATGATTTATTTATCATCTAAAGAAATATGGTTAAGGAATAATAAACAAATAACGATTTATTTAATTATTCCTAAGGGATTTAGTCAAATTTGACAAGGAATAATAACTATAGTGATTATTAATTATGCTAGAGAAACATTAAGATAATTTCAGATTTTATTATTTATTTGTCATAATTGGGTCAAATGTGGCAAGGAATATTTAATTAAACATGTTTTAATTAATTATTCCTAGAGGATAATTACATAAATAGTGATTTATTTAATTATTCTTCATTGGTTTCATTTATAAATGACTTAACAAATGTGGTTATTATGAATTTCTCACAGTGAAAGCAATTTTACTATGGTTAAATTGGCTACTGGTTGTCTTCGTGCATCTAGTAATTTGGTAGATGCTCAATTTTTTTTGTGATAGCCAGGAACATCAGAAAATACTCCTTCAAGATATGTCCAAAAAAACCATCCTGAATCTCAAACAATAGGTCAAAAGGAAGTAGGAATATAGATTAGAAGAACTCTTGTTGGAATTTCTAGTTACTTAGCCTTACTATCCATAATTGAACCTCAAAATGTGAATCAAGCAAGAAAAGATGAATGTTGGGTTAAGGAAATGCATGAAGAACTTGATCAAATAGAAAAGAACCATACATGGGAATAGTACCAAGGCCTCATGATAGAAATGTTATTGGGATAAAATGGTTGTTCAAGAAAAAACTGAATGATGATGGATAAGTAATTTGAAACAAAGCAAGAATTTTATGCAAAGGCTATCTAAATAGGAAGCCTCTATATACTTTGAAGAAACATTTGCACCTCTAGCTAGACTTGAAGCCATAAGGATTTTTCTTTCATTTTCATTTTTTCATAACTTTAAAGTATATCAAATAAATGTTAAATCTGCATTCTTGAATGCGGATCTAGAAGAAGAAGTCTATATTGAATAACTTGAAGGACTAATTCTTAGCAATGATAAAAATCTTGTGTGCAAACTTAAGAAGGCAATTAATGGATTAAAACAAGCTCCTCGTGCATGGTATTATTATCTTGACAGGTACCTCCAACAACAAGCTTCAAAAAGGGGTCCACAGTTAACAACCTATATATCAAAATTGATAAATATAAACTTTTGATAGTTGTCTTTTATGTAGATGACATTATATTTGGAAGCAATGTAGAATCTATCAGTGAAGGATTTGATATAGTTATGCAACAAGAATTTGAAATGTCTCTACTTGGTGAACTAACATTATTTCTTGGTCTTCAAGTTCAACAAACTAAGAATGGTATCTTTCTTTCTCAAACCAAGTATATCAAACAAAATTTTAAGAAATATGGAATGGAATACTGCAAGCCGGTATGTACACCAATGGTAAGAGGTTGCAATCTTAGTCAAAATGATGATTCTCCTTCAGTAAATCAACCAAAATATAGATCTATGATTGGAATATTTCTCTACCTTAAAGGTACAAGAACAAACATTATGGATGCAGTTGGAATCATTGGATTATTTCAAGAAAACCTAAGGAAACTCATCTCCAATATGTTAATAGAATATTCAAGTATCTACAAGGAACTCAATATTTTGGTATATGGTACCCCAAAAACACAAATTTACACTTCATTCTTACACAAATACAAATTGGTTAGGTAATATTGATGACTGCAAGAGTACCAGTGGAGGAGAATTTTATTTGGGACCCCTCTTGATTTCATGGTTTAGTAAGAAACAAAGCTCCATCACTTTTCTATTGTTGAGGTAAAATATCTTGTTGTGCTCAACTTCTATGGATGATCCAAAAATTGCAAGACATTCAAGTCACTTTTCCTCAACCAATACCTATACTAGTGCCATACGTATCTCTAATAATCATGTCATGCACTCAAAAACCAAGCACATCCCAATCAAGTATCATTTTCTAAGAGAACATGTTCTTGAATAAGAGGTCATACTAGAGTATGTTCCTTCAATGGAATACATTGCAGATATATTTACAAAGCCACTTCCACATGATTCCTTTGTATATCTCAGACAGAAATTAGGAACAGTTCCTGCTTCATCATGTTGCTAACTATTCTAACAAGTATGTCATGTTCAGGAGGAGATGTGACTATAAATTACTACAATTTATTTTATGTACGTAGATAATGTGAAGGTTAGTCACGTATGTACGCTATTTCTGAGTTATAAAATCATGTATACATTTCAGTGACTCATAAAAATTGACCAAACTTTGGGGGAGCCTCCTATATGCATTTACCATTTCATGTTTGGTATTGTGTTTCTAACATTGGTTTTTTGGTATTATGTTGGTTCACAAGGAGGAACTATTATAACCTCAATGTCCCTTATTGGCATTATGGTTTCATAAGCATGTATTGTTGCATATCTTTTCTATTGTCTGGATCAATGATGCATGAATTCCAAATGATAAAGTTTATCTATTGACATGCTTGATGAGGATGATGTTCATGTTGCTTCGATGCTACTACTATCAATATTCATGTTACAAGTTCCTATATGGTATATGGTGGTTGTTGATGACTATCATGATCTTACAACCTCATTATTGAGGTCCTGGTTTTGGCTATATATGTCCTATCTGTCCCTTGATGTAAAAGGTCATGTAAAGACCCATGTTGTAAATCATTGTACAAATTCTATCATGGAATATGGGGGTCAATTCATTCATGTATGTAATCCCATTATGTTAGGACATTGATGTAGAGTTTGGTCAAATATGGAACCCCACTGTGTTGAGTGATTGATGTAATCATGAGTCACTGGTGATGGGAAAGGTCATATTTTCTTGAGTCATAAAGTCTTGTGCTTTTATTGTATATCTTTAGAGGTTCCAACATATGCTTAGCGGGAGCATGGCCAATATGCAGTTTTCATACTCAATAGATCAAAACTACAACAATCCTCTCTAAAAAGGGGGAGAGAAGCCTTCATTTAGCATTAGTCAACTGTTTTCCCTTGATGTCAAAGGGGGAGACAATCTTTGTGTTTGGAGAAGAATGCTTGGAGACACTTGGTAAGAAGTCTTTGTATTTAGAAGTATGTAGAGATGGTGAAAAAATGTAATATCCCTAACCCAAAATATTCCTCAAACCCCAGCAAAAACTCCAACCAAATATGTGCAAATGATATAATAACCCAAAAGTGATAAAATAACAGTGGAACAACATATAATAATGTAAACTGGGAATATAAGTAGATACACAAGAAATGCAGCGAGAAATGCTAAGCCATTTTATTATATTGAGCAATAAATGATTACAAAAGGTGATTAGAATGATGGCACCTCTAATTGCACAAGGCAAGTGAAGAAATACTCTCAGAATGACAAGAATGGCCTCTCTGCGTGGATGTTGTTGCTAGAACACAAATGATGATTTGGGGCTGCTCCCCTTCTCGGAAAAAGCTAAAAGTCTAGATTTAGGCTCTACTCAAGAAACCCAGAAAAACCCAGAAAGCTTTCCTGGAATGGCCTCACACTGATCTGTGTCCCAGCTGCTAGAAAACTGTCGTGTTGTTGTTGTTGCTGGAAATCAAATGAGGATTTGTGGTTGCTCCCCTTTGTGGAAAAGGCTGAAACTTTGGAATCAGACTCTATTCAAGAAACCCAAAAACCCAGAAAGCTTTTCTAAAATGGCCGACCCTCGAAAATCAACACCTTGAGGTTCTACGCAGTTCCTCAAAGACGCTAATGAAACTGCTGCTGAAATGCTGATGAAACTGCTGCTGAAATGCTGATGAAACTGTTGTTGAAATGCTGATGAAACTACTGCTGCAATGCCAATGGAAATACCTTGCCCAAGTAAGTACTCGAAGTCCCCTAGGGGTAAGGGTGAGATCTCCAAACAGAGACACTCAATGCACTAAACAGTGCTGCAGACTAGCTAAACAACCAATGTGCCCTAAGTTGAAATGACTATCACAAATGTTCATAACCAAAATGATCCCATATGGGGGGGTTCCTCTCTATTTTATAGCCTCTGCCTCTCACAATCCCTAGGCTTACTTTCTCCTGCGTGATCCCCTTCTTGCCATGTGTTCCTTCCCTCCTCTGCAGTCCCTCCATGTGTCTAAATGGGCCCCATTTCTGCGTCCCCCTTTGGCCCCTTTGGTTCCCCCTTAAGTCACAACATTGTGCTACCTAGGAAGTGAATTTTTATTCTAAAGTGAGTTATGTTCCCCCTTCCTCACTTTTTATTTACAAATAACTATAGAAGGCAAAAATCGAACAAAATTGAATATTCCAATTAGCCATGGCTAATTAGGAATATTACAAAAAACACCAAAGTGGTTGTCATCAAGTCCAAAGGGGGATATTGTTGGAATTATGGCTAATGTGTTGTCTTTGATGATCAAGTACTTCATAAAGATGTCAACATTGTGATAACAAGATGTTCATGAAGATTGATATAGATGCTACAAGTGATATGGACAAAGGAATGTCAGTTCGGAGATAAATGGATGGCAAAGGTAAAGTTTGAGAAAGCATAAGTGCGCCTTGAAAAGTAAGTGTGCGTGCATACACAGGTATTATGAAAAAAATTCGCATACAGAATCTGTACCATGGTAATTTGGACACTAGGGGTCTTTACCATGGTATTATCCCATAGTAAAGCAAATGAAAATAGTTATTTGATCCCATGAAAGAATATCAATGATATTACTAAGGGATTTTTCTAAGGTATTGGCTAAGGCTAAATCTATATAAGGAGATGGAGATCAAAGTATTAAGGGTGAAAGTATTGAGTTGTCTATGAATCATTTGATCTAAAACAAGTGCGCATTAGGGAGCAAGAAGAAGACTCATATCTGAAAGATCTAAAATATATTGACATATATGCTTGATTTATTTACTTGTTGAAAATTTCATTAATATTATGAAACTGTAATACTGTGATCTAAATGATTTAATCCTAAGTCTGTAGTATTGATAGTAAAGGTCGTGGAAAGTGAAATTGTGTTTCTAGAGAAAGTTTTCAGATCTATATGTAGATATTTTTGGGCATAATCACATACATATGTGGATCCATCTCTGTAGGGTCACGTATATATTTTGTGAAAAAATTTGTAGTATGTGCAGATATGTACATCAATTTTATGCATGTTAAGCGTGTACATATGTTGATATTCCTTGTGGAAGTGGCATACACAAACTAGGGTTTGATATGATGATTGATGTTTATAGTTGATGTTGTCTGGTTTATTTATTACTTTTTGACAATAATGTCTCTATAAAAATTGAGGTGAATTGGTTGAATTGATCAGTTTTAATGATATAAAAGTTAATAGTGTATGATCTATTGTTTGTAATTGGTTCAAAAATCTATGATTAATTCAGTAATTTGTAACAAGTAAAATGGTCAATGCAATGATTAAGTGTTTAGTGTTCTAAGATATGTATCACATGTTATACAGATAAAGTGCATATATATGTGAGTGTTATTCAATACATTCACATACATAACTTGATGTTTATTATTTCTGGTTGGGTTCTTCATTTAGTGATTTGATGCTTTAAATTTTCAGTGCGAAAATGTCTTAGATTCACTGCTTTAGTTTGTTCGGGTTTATGGTTGATATGGATACAATTTGAAAATTTGATGAAAGGTGGCCTATAGATTATGTGATGATAGTTTGACAGGTGGATCTAGTCTGAGATATTCTAAAGAGTGGTCCACAAGGATCTGAGGGTTGTAGCCTTTAGAAAGGGGGTAAGGGCTCCCTTCACGTAGGTGTTGATAAACGAGTTTAGGGATTGTAGCTCCCTTTCAGTGGTTCTTGGAGAAATAGAGAATGTTGTAGCCTTCTACAAGTGGGTTCTTGTGTATTGGCAAGAGTCTACATCAGTATAATTGTAATATTTTTTCTTTATATCATAAGAAATGAGACAGAGACAACAACATCGGTGGTTTTCACCTACATTGTGTTTCCACCTGAAGTCCTAGTGTTCTACATGTGTTGCTCATTTTATTTGATTTCTTATGTTCTTTACTGCATACTAAAGGTAATTAATCTTTTTGTACAATGATAAAAGATAATCATCTATTAGAAAAACAAATAAATTAGATATATGTTGGTTTCCTTCTTTGAAGTAGAGTACATACATAAGGTTTTTTAATAATATTAGCGTACATATTTCAGAATATCAAATTTGGAAGTTTTCATTTAAAATACTAATTCACTGCTCCCCCCCTTGCCCCCCCTCACCCCCCTTAGTATTTTCCCAACAACTCATTTAGTATGTTATTTTTGTTCATCTTTTGTTTATGTACCTGCTTCTGCATCCACCAAAAATAAATGCGTGAATTGTAATATGTAAAAGGAGAACTGCAAAAGAAAAATAGGAATTGCATTCAATAAGTAGGCTATATGACATTAGTAAAATTAAAAAATCACAATGATTGAATTCTAGTAAACAAAAAACAAATATGAAAATATTTAAGAACATTTATATTTTGTGAAAGCATTTAGGTTGATTTTTAATATCAGTTGTCTTCCAAATACATGGCCTCTTGAACCAATGTCTTCAACTTCGCCTAAATGAATTCTTTCATTTGTCCCATTATAATCTATAGCCTCGCATGTTGATCAAGTAATTGTTTTTTGATCTCCATCATCTCCCCATGTAACTAAGAAATTAACACAAAATTCCTATCACTAATACTAACAAAGACAAAGTTTTCAATTATAGAATCATAGATTAAATTAGTTAGATAATAACATTAATAAAAATCATAACATCCCTAATAACTAATAAAACCCTAATTTCTCATTAAAATTAATTCATTACATTGGACAGTAATGATAATCCAATTGAAAATATCACTAATAAGAGAATATCCAATTTAATTAAATCAACTAATAATCTAAACCACACATTGCAATTTTACCTAATTGTCAAATAACCCTATCCGACTATATCATTTATCATTTCTTGTTAATCACTTCCATAAGCGACATATATACATAAGATCAACTCTATGATACATCGTTAATATCCTCTTAAACAATTAGTATATCCCTTGAGGATGGACTCAGTTGGAAGTCCAAAACGTTGGGTTAAAAACTCTATAAATAGGTTATTCCTCTCCTATTAAAAATTCTCCCCACCTGTATGGATTCATTATTTAAAACTAGCCATTATAAAATTCTTCTAGAGTAAAATCAGTTATAGCATCAAACCATTCTTCCATTAACTATTTTCTCTTGCCCAATTCAAATGTTGATATATATATTGTAATCAATTCAAAATTTTATATAATGCATGGGCCATCTAGACCTCAAACAATTTGCATGGCATTTAGAAATACATCACTTCTCCTATTGGCAATGCTCTTACATTCAAAAATAAATATTTCTAGTATATTGATTCTTCTGGACCATCCAATTTTGATTTTCCTCATTCGATTAGCATTCCATAATTCTCTTTTTTTCTTATCCAGATCAGACAATAGTTCAAGCCTTTGACTAAATCAAATAAGTCATTATTAAAATAATGCTTGTCTTCAGTAAGATTACTTTTTAGCAAATCAACAAATGAATTGATTTATTGTTCTAACTATAGTAGAACAAAAACCTCGTGCCATGCATATTCAATGATTTATAATTGCTAGCATATATTACTGACTATATGAAAATTGACTGCATTAACTAGTTGCAAAGCTCCAATAGATCCATGAGATGTGCTAGCAGTGGGAATTTCATATTGTTGAGTCTGTATTGTGATTGGAGTCATTAATAAATGACCTAGATTAAAATCATTTTCCAACATATCTATTGTTTCTTTCAGTACCAGGTTCTCTGCATTTTGTTTCTCAATAGAAAACGCAAGTGGAATTCCATTAGATTCATTCATTGTCAAAACATTCATGCCTGCAATTCCACACAAATGAAGATTTGTTTCTGTTTTATCAATAAATTTTCTCTCGTGCATCCTTAACTTTTCAATTTTCAATATTTTACTCCACATGTTATAGTTTTCATCTTGAATAGTGATAAACTGATCATCAAAAAGAGAAAACTCTTTGGCAATTTGCTCTGTTATTTTCCAATTTTCATTCAAAGCACTATTGGCCCAATTAGGTAACAAATTTTCAATCTCCTTGTTGATACCTTCTTGAATGCTTCTTGTTTGTAGGGGACTTTTTCATTTTGCATATTGAGGCTCCTCTTCATCTCCAATGGCAGATAGTTGACCATGAATCAGTTATGCAACTTTAATATATATATATTTTCACTTGAAGATGAAGCCAAAGTAGTTTCGAATATGCAAATAGAAGATTGCACAACTTTTCCACTTATTTGTTTACGTTGTGTTTCACTACTAATACTTTCTTATTCAACAATTTCTCTAATATTCATTGCTCCTTCTTCATTATTCCTTGTATCACTATGACTCTTTTCGGTTTCACTTGCAACTTTTGTGAAAAATCTCTTGCATTTGATGGCACATAAATGTCCAACAAATATACCTTATGGATCAATGTCACTTTCTGCTTCATTTCAATTAGAACAATGCAAAGATTTTGCAAACTCTGCAATTTGGCTTCCATTTTTCACGATTACTCACCCAACAGTAAATGGCAAAGATATATATATATATATATATATATATATATATATATATATATATGTATATATATGTGTGTGTGTGTGTGTGTGTGTGTGTATGTGTGTGTGTGTGTGTTCAAATTTAACTTGCCAATCAGATTATTTTCTGCATACTTTGACAAAAAAATACTAGTCCATAACAATTCTTGGAAGTAATAGGGGTTTACCTCAAAACCCATAAACTAAAATAGCCATATTATTTCATCTTCTTCATGTCTCCCTTTCCCCCAGAGGAAGAATTTTTCTTCACTGAATATTTGATGGGGCTCTCATCCAATTATCATGAAAATAAGTTGTTTTACAAAAATATGTTGAATTAGACAAAAAAATTAAAATAGGTTCTTGCTTCCACAATATTGGATAGTGTAAATGCATCGGTTCTTTGTCAAGATTAAAATTAGGGTTATGTGGAAAATCATCAAAAGTATGACTTGAAATGAGGGACATTATCAAATATGCCATCATGAAGGACCTATTTTCTCCTATAGAAATGTATTAATTGAAAACATAGTTCATTTGAAATAAGATCAACCCAATCAAATACACAATTTTTTTATATAAGTAATGAAGCACAAAGAGAATGGAACTTGGTACAATGGCCATAGGTTGTTGGCCCATTAAACATGCATACAACCAATAAAACTCTATGAATGGTTCTATAAACAAAGTGATATCTGGAGAGGAAAGATTAGAAAGACCCTTAGAAACAAATGAAGTGAACTCCTGTAATATTTTTAATCCACCTACTCGTGCCTCTAAAAAGCTATTTTCTTTTGACAAATCTAATCACATATTCGAAATCGGTAACTTTAATATCTTCCTAAATGTATATGAACTCAAATAAATACCAATATCTTTGGTTGATATAATAATCGTTTTTGCCTCTAAATAAATTTTGTTTGCACATAAATAATCAATTTCTCTAAAATCAAATACCTTTGGAACACATGCAACATTCACTAATCTAGTAGACCAATTCTTATCATTTTTCTTCTCCTATAAAGAAAGATTCACATATCGTTGATACATAGTCAACCACTGAAAGATTTAATTAATAAGTGCAAGTGAGTTAATAGTATCAATGCAAATAGCTTCCTTCCTTCCTCTTGAAGCCATTTATGCACTAAACTTTCAATATTTTCTGTCTACCAAAAATGTTTTCAATGCGCTATAGGTATAGATCAATAATATGCGAAAAAAATATCACTTTGTTACTATTATTCCTATGAAATTCTTTCTGCATGAAACTTCCAACATATAGCAATTCAATATAGCAAAATCTACATGTACACCAAATAGTAGAAATAATTCACATAATCGAAATGTGACATAATTCTCGCTAGAAAATAGTAGAAATTCCAACAAAATTTTTTGAAAACTAGGCACATTTAAAAAAATAGGATTATAATTGTCAGATTGTAGGATTTTTAGTATCAGAGTAATCGTTGATAGTGCTATTTTTTTTTTCTTTTTTCCATTTCCAGTTTGTGTTACTATTCCACATGTGTTTTACGAAATAAATAGAAATTTAAAAACAACAAAGAAGACATTTCCAAGAAATGGCAACAATAGTTTAAAAAAAAATCTCAAAAATTGAAAACCAGTTACTCCATGTACGAAACAAATTAAATGTGAATATACTCTGATAATGGAAGCTACCTTATGGGTTGTCAACGATCACATTTACTACTATATTGATATAAGTTTAGAGGTAATAACATTTACATTCCCGATTCCATGTCGATCTGTCCATTTTTTCAAAAGAGTACTAAAGCATTAATGTCATTATGTCATGTATGAAAATGACGAAACCACACTCCACACAATGAAAGCTATTTGTTTTTTAATTTCTTCTTCTTCTCCTTTCTTCTGCTTCTACATAACACAATTTTGGAATTCTACCTGGGCCCGTTAATAGAAGGAACCACTCTTCACTCCTTGGCACTCACGTCCTCTTCATGTATTCTCAGTACTATAGTTAGTAGTCTTGGTGGTCTCAGTAGTAGAGTTTTCAACAATCTCATTATCAAGTGGTCCACTCTAGATGGCACAATTGAAGGCAGAGGAATCAACATCTTACAATGTCTCAAGTCCTTATAAAGGTTAATGTATGGGGGGGGGGGGGGGAGAGTTATGGAGAAACCACTTTGTTACCATTTCTACACATGGATGGTGGAGACATATTGATGGAGCCCCTCGTCCATTCCACAAAACCACTATAGAATGTCCTCATAGAAAACACTCTCGCTTTTCCTTTACCTCAAAATCGGTTGGATGCTTTGAAACTTGATAAATACTGGTGTCCCAAATGTTTCTCTATCTACCTAGATATGTACTCAGCTAGATGTATACTGATCTAGGAATCAAATAAATCCTGATGTATCACAGTCCACTGCACCTAGGTTAATGTCTAGACCATATTAAACTCAGAACCTAGATAATTCTGTTTGTGCGGTCCACAAGATGATCTGACTACCTTGCTCCCTTTCGAAAATGGATATACTCCATATGCTAGATGAAAAACTTCTTGGTAGAAAGGTATTTTGTTGCAAAAAATGAAAATTTTGGGTGGAACCTTGCAAAAATGGAACCCTTTAATTTGAAAGAAATTTTAAAAACAAGTGAAGGGAAACTTATACCTTTGGTTTTGTTTCACTAAGTTGTTCATGTTATAACATTCTTGTGTTGTCAAAGTTGAACCTTGATTCATCCATAGTTGATAGAATTTACTCTATTCACTCCATTCGGCCCAGGAGACCGAGGTTTCTATGCACACTATTAATTCATGGCCACTCCAATTCAACTTGTATCCTTATAGGTTGTTCATGTAGGATTGAATGTTCCTCATTCACAAACCTTTCATATATATCTATGTATTCTGGCAAGGATTTATTGTTTTTTATTTATAATCTTCTACCACAACCTCACAAATTAAATCCCCCATGAAGCATAAATGCATTCATTGAAAATAGACTTCATACACAAATAAGGAGAAAAATTAGTTAATCGATGTTCACAAAGAATGTATATAGGTCTAGCTTGATTTCACAATATTAGACCTTTCTTTCTTGCATATTTCTCTTGGTCCCTTATCCTCTCTTGGTTATCTCCCTATTACCGTCTCTATTCTTTTTTGTCCTACATACCTTTCAATAAGGAAAATATATAGAATACATCCTGGATGTAGTAACTAACATCCTCTTGACAATATACATTTGGCCCTCTTCTAGAAGACAAAATATCTCATTCTAATTACATGTTTCTTCTACAATGTGCCACATGGCCAAGAATTCTAACTCATCAAAACTCACCTAACAACCCAAATTCCCTTCCAGTACTAGTACACTTGTATTTACTTGAAAGACTCTAATTTATATAGTTTTCAATACAGGGAATATGCTCCATTTTTCAAATTCCAAGGCCCCTATAGCTTTAGAAAAAAATTAGTGGACTTATGTTATGCTCCTACTTCAGAATCTCAAAGAAATAATATTAATGAACTCTTAGTCATGTGCCTCCATTGAATTCCTCCTGGATCCAAAACTTGATTTGTTGTTGTCTACATGCTTCGTAGTCTTATTGCTACTAATTCTTAACACCTTCTAAGATCCAAAACCTGGGTTTGTTATTGTCCACTTACCTTACTAGCATGAAAATATTCAGATCCTTTTTTGAATGATGAATTTCATCATTAACTTTGTCCCCTTCACTTCTTTTAACTATTGATTTTTTATTGTTTTCCTCAACTTCCCATTTTCCATACTCCATTTTCTTTGTTAATGTATTCTTTTGCAATCAACTAATGCTTTTTGTTGCATGACTTCTTTATTTCATTATGCCTCTTCTTAAAAAATTTCTCCATAAACATATAAAACTCATCAACTTCATTGTCCAACTCATCCTTTTGTTGATACATGCCATTATCATTGCTCAATCATAACTTTGCCTCAAAATTCAAAAACTTATGGCTTTAATTTCCATCCAAATTTTCTTGTAATCTCTCAGTTTGCACCCTTGATCACTAGAAATTTCTTCAAATATGGTTAAGGCACTTGACTACCTTCTCCATAACTACTTTATGAGATATTGGTTTTCATTTCCAAAATATACATCTTCACATGAAGCAAATTTACCACAACAAGTATTAAATCTCCAAAAAGCATCATCAGTTATAAGAATGATTATTTTGTTCACTTCATTGGTGTATACAAAAATGTAGCCTAATGTCCTTCCATGTGCATTGGTCTTCTTTTGAACCTATTATCATTATTTTACAACCTATTAATGTTATTTGTTGTTGTGTTTCCCCTCATTCTTCTTGTCTGAAATCTATATCCAATCCTCCTCAATTCTCGGGATGACTAGCCTTCCTTTTAACATCCGCAACTATTTATTAAAGTTTGCATTTATAGGTTATCATCCTTCATTCCCCATGGTGGAATATTATAATACATATCATCATCCTTTTTCTTTAAATGAAACAAATTTGTATTCTTAGGTTTTCTCAGCGACTCTTCATTAATTTGATTTCCCCATTGAAGTCCATTAGCATTTCACCTGAATGTTTATTTTATCCCTTCACCCTTTATTTGGATTTTTTCATACGCCAAATGTGTCCTTATTTATTCACTAATAGGTCCTTGCAATTGTTTTCCCATAGCTACATTTTTCCATTGTGTATGGTGTCCACTCAAATTTCCCTTATAAGAAAACTCTTTTCTTGTTTTTGTTGTAAACAATTAGTTTCAAACACATTAGGCTCTTTAGCCCCCTTTGATGTATCCATTATCATATCTTCATGTTGATATGAGCAATTAAAGTAATCTACGAGACTCTCATGATTTATCTCATCATTACCATCATCATTTTCAAGGATTTCTCCTTAATGAGGTTCATAATAGTGAACTTCCTCTTCCTCCTACTCATGCTCAGTTTCTTTGAGTTCTTCTCGCTTCAACCAAGATCTCATCATGTACCTTAGCGTCTTCCTCAACTTTCTTGAAAATAGTTTCTTAACAGGCCATTTAACCCGCTTATTCATTCTCCATCCACATATTTGGCATTTTTCAATTTCATATAGTAGCATCATCATTGTACTGAGTCCTTCCTTCATCTTAGCAACTTCTTTTTCAATTTCCTCTTGACTCATCATTTTCATCCCTATGCCATTCACTTTGGCATATTTGCTTTATTATGTTGTAGCTTTCAGTTGAAACGTTTTCATGGCCATCAATAGTCAACTACCTCTCCTTCTCTATGGGCTTCTCCATGCTCAAATATGAGTAATGAACAAGCCTCTATAGTAACAAGTCCATTTCACCTTGCTACAAGACACCTCACCAAGTTTTTGTCCTTTGAACTTGCTCCTTTGGTGACACTAGTTCTCTCCTTTAGAACCTTCTAAGCTTCCTCTTCTCATCTTAGGATTTTGAAATCTATTAACTTTCAATGGCTCCACCTTACCTTCCTCCTAGACAACTCTACCCACATTTACAATTTTGTGTTTTCTTAACAACCTGCACCCAGCCTTAGTTGGAAGTTGTTCTCCTTTCTGTCATGGCATCTCTACTACAAAGGTTATCAAAAATTCCTTCCTCCTCTACTACTTGTAATTAATAAATAATTTTTCCAACTTAAATTAGAAATAATAGGACCATATTACATGTCATATCATAGTAGATATACTTCTCCAAAAATTTCGGAGTTATTTACTTCACAGTGCTACAAGATTTTTTTTCATTAGTCTTAACAATTCTCCCTAGCTTGGTGCCTTGGCTAGAATTGTCTTATCCCTTGTACCAAACACTCTATTCTTGTTACCTTGTTAAACATACATACATCCTTGGGTTCAATTGTTAATGTAGAAATTCCTTGTAGATTCAAAGTGCTTATGTAATATTTGAAAACCAAATATTTGAATCTACTCTACTCATCAACGAAAACACTTAATTGATCAAGAAATCACAAAAGATGAGACAAGATTCAATCAAATATGCTCATAGATTTATCTAAGGGGAAATATTGTTGTTCAAAAACTCGTTCCTATATGTATATTGCATTAGATCTTAAAAATAGAGAAGAAAATGCAATGCTTGTTCTTCCTGAACAATCTCTGCACAAGTATAATCTGTCTCATTGCCTCACAAGTTGACTCTGGCTAATACTTGGAGAATTTTGGTGCCTTCCAAGCTCTTATTTCCTTGTTTTGATTCTCAAGGAATCAACCCCTTATTAAATAGGAAATTCCTCATCTAGAACTGTGCTATCCCTATAGGCCCTTCTCTGATTACATGCACCATCTGTACAACTCGAAAAATTATAAACTGATAGTATACTGCCCTTGAACTCCAATCTCAACTGGGTAACTCAAGTTTATTGCATGCATGAGTTAATTATGGATGATTTATCAGTTAAATGGTTGAAAACAGGAAGTTGCACACCACTTCTGATCTCCTACTAGTTCCTCCAACAGTTGAAACTAGTTTAACTGAATTTCACTCAGTTAAAATAAATTAATTAATTAATTACAACTCAAAAGTAAACTCAACCAGGACTCCTATAATGTTGGAGACACTCTACATGGTTCTATTTAGACCCTAAACTGGAATTAACTGAGCCAAATAAGTCAAATTAACTTAGTTAACTTATATAAGTTGTCAAGAGATATGGAATTAGAATTTTATTCCCAATTTAATTCAAGGACGAAATTAAATCAAGACCTTTATTGATTCTATTTTTACATTTCTTATTGTTATTTTCAATAGTCCCTCTCAAAAAGCAAGAGATTCACATGTATCTCAATCCAATACCTTTGGAATGTATTTCATGCAACACCTCTCACTTTTTCTACTATTGCAACATCTATAATTGAGAATAATAGATAAATAAAAATAATCACTAAATCAATCTACAACTGTCTACTAGGAAAAATTGTGTTGTTGTTGATTCTACTACTGAGCCTCCTACTCTACTTTCAACACTACTCTGCACTCCTTAACGCTTGACTAACATTGATTCTCCTGCTACTGAATATTGTGGGTCCCCATAGCAAGGTAATGATCCATGAACAAAAACACCTCAATGGACCTTGGCCAAATTTTTGCAACTCTTGGAACTATTGCTTCACATTGCCCCACCTCTCATGTGGAGGTATGGATGCATGTGCTCCCTCTTGTCACTTGGCTAGAAATTTTCCCCTACTAGAGGTCTTTTCTTGAGTGAATGTCTCCACTCTTCCTCCTCTATGATTCTCCAATTATGGTTGCTCCACAACTTATTCAGGTTGCATGTTGAGAGGTAATTCATGCTCCCTCTCAACAACCAAGTCTCTAAACTCTTCCTTGCTCCTCAATGCTTTACATGCATGAGCTAAATCTGATCTACTCATACTACTTCTTCTAATTCTCTCTTGTTGCATTAACTACTACAATAATGAGTTTGATCTTCCCAGATCCTGAAGTACTAGCTTCTATAGGGCTTCGTGCTTTGAATATAGACTCCCTCTGAGTCTCAATCTCTTGTGGGAAATCTCTTTGCTCTTCATTCTACCAATATCGATGATGGAAAATCATTTTTATGTCACTAAACACTGACTCATTGATCTGCCCACTAGAAACCTTCTTGCTCCATTAAGAAGTCTACACATAGGGTCTTCTGGATCTACCCTGAACTAGAGCTCCATCAATCTATAGGGACAACTTCGAATTATTCACTTCTGGAGTGATTTCTACTCTGATACCATTTAGAAATTTCTACAAATCTAGATCCGATACCATGTAGAAATTTCTACAAATATAGCTCTGATACCATGTAGAAATTCCTTGTAGATTCAAACTAATTATGTAATATTCTAAAACACGAGACTTGAATCTACTCTACTCATCAACAAAAACAATTAATCGACCAAGAAATCACAAAACATGAGACAAGATTCAATCACATATGCTTAGATATTTATCTAAGGGGAAAGCTTGCATCTCAAAAACCCCTTCCTATCTGTATATTGTATTAGATCAGAAAGATATGAGAAGAATATACAATGCTTGTTCTTCCTGAACAATCTCTGCATGAGTATAATCTATCTCACTTTCTCACAAGCTGACTCTTTCCAAAACTTAGCCAATTCCACGGTCTACCAAGCTCCTATTTCCTTGTGTTTTTTCTCAAGGAATTAGCTCCTTATTAAATGATTTGATATTCACCCTATGAGTGACATCAGTTAAAGATTTATTAAACAAAGGTATTACAGATTCATGTGCTGGTGTGTGTTCTGTGTTATTGAAGCAATGGATTGATCATATTGCCAATACATAAACAATAAAATGGAAAGGTAGCAGAGAAATACAGTAAGCAAACACAAAGACACAAACAATTTTAATAAAGAGTTCACTCTATTCTCCAGGGCTACGTCTCTGGTCCAGCTCTCAGTGGTGGCCTTGTTTTATTATGCCTTTAAGCAGAGAATTACAATGTAGTGACTCAATGTGAGTTCTCCTGAAGTAGGTTTTTCTTGGCAGGGTGGTTCTTGGATTCCACAAGCCACTGGAGTACACAGACTCTCCTTCCTACCAGCTCTGTGACCTTCTGGTCTACAATGGAAAGAGCCAAATGTGATGCTCAGTCTATACAGATTCCTTTATGGGATGGCTCGAATCTCTCTAGCTCTTTGGTGCTTGATGTTGTCGCTGGTCAGCTCAGCCCTCTATCTCTTCCTGCTTTTGCTTTACTGTTTTCTTTCTCTATGTATTCTGTCCTCCTCTCGGGATTTTGGTCTTGCTTCGTCTCTCTGATTTTTCACTGTGTATTTCCTTTGTTCTTCATGGCTTTTAGCCATTCGATCCAATGCATGTTCAGTTCCTCTTCGACCTTTGTCAATTCACCTTCTGCAGCTGCACTTGGAGTTCCCTGTTTGGCGTCAGCATGAACGCTCAAGAAGTGGCGACTTGTCCTCCTCTAAATGGCGCCAACCTACTTCGTTGGTTCATTTCTTCAGTTATCTCATGGATGCATTCTTCCTCCACCATGGCGGTCAAACAGATTCCAAACCTTTACAAATCGCGGTGTATTCCTTCATCAATTCCACTTCCTCCATTGGGCTTGATCTCAGTCATCTAATCTGGGACCTCCAGATCCAACGCCATACACACGTCCCGCGCGGTTGACTTGCTCGACTGATAACACGCGATCAACGATGGTTTTCTCTCACCTCTGCCAGCCACGCCTCGATCGATGTATGGGATCGCTCTGTTTTCTCCAAAATCGTTTACCATTTGAGGGCACCCCGATCAATACCACCATTTTCCAGAGTGTGGGTCCCTCCTTTGTCCTTTTAGCACTTTTTGCCTTTTCTTCTCGCAGTTCTCCAGTTTGCCATGCATCTGTGTGCTTGGGCTTCCCTCACTTTGGCCCTGTTTTCCCAGAGATGCATGATTAGCGCTAATCATGCATCAAAAACCTCCTTATTTTCCCTATTTGGGGCTTCCAGGGGCTAATTTGACCTCTTGCGCAGTCTCCATGGACCTTGGTTAGCGCGCATTGACTGAGGTCGTCATCGTTCCACGCTAGCTACCATTTCCACTGGTTTAGGGGTGTTCTTGGTCATGGTTCTAAATTCTTTGAGATTTGTCTCGACCTGATATAGTCATGGTTCTTTGACAGTCTTTCATGGATCCAATTCAGATCACGGCCACTGAAAAATATTTTGGACCACTAAAAGTTGGTTTTCTTTCAAGCATCGACTAAGTGAGGATATTGTTGTCTTAGTTGTCCATTCTCAATCCACTTTACATTGCTCAGCTTGAACCTTTGAGTCCAATTCTGAGGTACTCAACATTTCCTCTGCACGTCGTCCTTACCTTCCTATCCAAGACTGTGTCTTCCTGCAATTCATTAAGATATTTAGGTAGCAGGTCATCAATAGAAGGCAATTGACTTTGCTCTTCAGGATCCTCAATCATTGAGGGTTCAAACAATCTCAAGCAATCTGTATTTACGACTGAGTAGATGTGCATGTAAGCTGGTAGATCAAGGCGAAAAGAATTTTCACCAATCTTCTCAAGTATCCTAAAAGGTCCATACCTGATAGGCTTTATCTTTTTACCTTCACCTTGCATCATGTCCTTGCTGATATACAGCCAGAACTAGTCTCCAACTTTAAAACTATGCTCCATTCGATGCTTGTCATGCCTAGCCTTGTATTTGGCTTGGCTCTTTTCCAGTTGTTCCTGTACTGCCTGGTGGATCTCCTGGATCTGTTCAATGAACCTAGTTGCCTTGTCTACATCACTATGTCCATCAACCACGGTATCTTTACCAAAGACAAAATCCAAAGGTGATCTTGGTGTGAAACCAAAATAGGTCTCAAAAGGAGATCTTTCTGTAGAAGAGTGTTTGGCTTTATTGTAAACATGTTGCACATAACACAAGTGTTCATCCCAAAGCAGGGGATGTTTGCTGCAATATCCCCTGAGTAATTGGATCACTGTCCTGTTAACTACTTCTGTCTGGCCATCGGTTTATGGATGAAAATCTGTGCTTTTCTTCAGTTGGGTGTCCATCAGTTCCCACAGACTTGACCAAAACTTCCCCACAAATCGGGTGTCTCGATCAGATACAATAGAAGTGGTTAATCCAAAATGAACCCATACATGTTCAAAGAATAATTTTGCAGTTTGTTCAACTATAATCTATTTATTACAAGGTATCAAAATACACATTTTGTTGAACCCATCCACAACCACATATAGATAATCATGACCTTTCCTAGATTTAGGCAGTCCTCCAACAAAATCCATGGAAACACTTTCCCAAGGG
>APFE031570789.1:24335-63224 GCA_000404065.3 Pinus taeda
GTACTATGTATCATTTATAAATGACTTCTCAAGGAATACATGGATATATTTCCTTAAGAAGAGATCTGAAGTCTTTGATAGGTTTAAATAATTTAAGGCTCTGGTGGAAAACCAGACAGAGAAGAAGATGAAGGTGTTGAGGACAGATAATGGTGGAGAATTCTGCAGCAAGAAATTTGAAGAATTCTGTAAGAAGTGTGGTATAGAACGGCAAAAGACTACTCCATATACACCCCACCAAAATGGAGTCGTAGAAAGAATGAACAAGACATTGATGGAAAGGGCAAGAAGCATGCTTAGTGGTGTCGGGTTAGGACAGGAATTCTGGGCAGAGGCGGCGGATAATGCATGTTACCTGGTCAACAGGTCACCTTCATCAGCGTCGGATGATAATGCTCCACAAGAAGTATGGACTGGTAAGAAACCCTCTCTTTCACATCTGATGGTATTCAGATATGATGCATATGTACATGTTCCAAAGGAGAAACAAACCAAGTTGGATAGTAAATCTGAAAAGTGCATGTTTATTGGGTATAAGGATGGTTTAAAGGGTTATAAGCTTTGGAACCCAGTCACACAGAAGGTTGTGTGCAGCTGAGATGTGGTGTTCAGAGAGGTAAAAGATGTTATTAAACATGAAGTCCAACCAAAGGAACCTGAGAAGATAGAGTTTGAGCTAAAGGAGGAAGAATCAAACTCTACAGTAGAGGAGGAATCAAAATATGAAGAGCCACAAACTTCGGGTGTGGGAAGAACAATTCAAGAAAGAAGGCAACAAGAAAGGTATAGTCCATCTGCTTTCTGTTCAAATTTTAATTTATCTATTACTGATGATGATCCCAGAACTGTGAAGGAAGAAGTAGATTTAGAGGATGGAAAACTAGGGAAAGATACCATGGTTGATGAAATGGCATCTTTGCACAAATGAGGCTTGGGATTTGGTGGAGTTTCCATCTAGAAGGAAATACATTGGAAGAAAATGGGTGTTCAAGAAGAAGACAAATGCAGAAGGAAAGGTGGAGAAATACAAAGCTCGGTTGGTAGCAAAAGGTTATTCTCAGGTGCCAGGAATTGATTTTGGTGATACTTTTTCTCCTGTTGCCAAGGTAACTTCTATTAGGTTACTTTTATCTATTGCTACTGCTTTTATTTTGAGGTAGAACAGATGGATGTGAAGACAACGTTTCTTCACGGGGATTTGGAAGAGGAAATCTACATGAAGCAACCTGAAGGCTTTGTGGTGAAGGGTAAGATAGAACTAGTATGCAAGTTAAAGATGTCTCTATATGGGTTAAAACAGTCACCAAGGATGTGCTATCAGAAATTTGATACATTTATACGGGGACTTGGCTTCACCAGAAGCAAAGCAGATCACTGTGTGTATTTTAAATTAATTGGTGACCGTGTTATTTATCTGGTCTTGTATGTGGATGATATGTTGTTGGTGGAAATGACAAAGAAATTATCCAGGATTTGAAGACCCAATTGTCCTCCAAATTCGACATGAAAGATCTCGGTGCTGCAAACTATATTTTGGGCATGGAAATTAAAAGAGATCGGGCAAAGAGGAAGCTCTGGTTAAACCAGAAGAAGTATGTTGAGACAATATTGCAGAGGTTTAATATGCAGGATAGTAAACTGATGAAGGTTCCTATTCCTGTAGGTGTAAAGTTATCTGTTGAATAGTGTCCCAAGACAAAAGAAGAGGAAGAGGACATGTCTCGTGTTCCATATGCAAGTTCAGTCAATAGCCTGATGTATGCAATGGTCTATACTAGACCAGACATTGCACATGAAGTGGGAGTATTGATTAGGTTTATGTCAAATCCAGGAAAGGAGAATTGGACAACTATGAAGCGGGTTTTCAGGTATTTGTGTGGCACTAGTGATTATGGTTTGTGCTACCAAGGAAGACCATGATTGGATAGAGTGTTGGATATTCATGGCTTTGTTGATGCAGACTGGGTTAAAGATCTGGATCAGAGAAGAACTACAAGTGGGTATGTGTTTAACCTATTTGGAGGTGCAGTCAGTTGGATGAGTAAGAAACAATCTGTAGTGGCATTTTTTCAAATGCAGAATACATGGCAGCCACTCATGCAAGCAAAGAAGCAGTTTGGTTGCAAAGATTTTGTTCAAGTATGGGGTTAGTATAGGGAGCTAAAAGGATAGACTGTGATAGCCAAAGTGAAATATTATTGGCAAAGAACCCTGCGTATCATTCAAAGAAAAAGCAAATTGATGTTCAGTATCACTTTGTGAGGGATATGATAGAAGAAAAAAAGGTGTTGCTGGTAAAGGTGGACACTTTGAAGAATAATGCAGATGCATTGACAAAATCTGTGAGCTCTGCGAAGTTCTCTTGGTGTAGAGAAAAAATGGGTGTTGCAGGGCTGGATAAATGACTAATATCTCTTGTGCCCCCCTATGGAAATAAAACAACAAGTGGGAGAATGTTGGGCTGTGTTATATTCTTTCCATGACTAGCCCATGTAGTTAACCAAGAGGTTAGAGGGGGGGCGGAGCCCTCCCGTTCATTGCGATGATACCATAGCGGGGGGGTCACAAGGGGTTTGAGGGGTGTAGGTAACCCCGCTCCATGGGGTCTGGGGTAGCGCCCCAGAAAATTTTGGTTTTGGAACCTATGTTAGGTTGGGCGGACCCATCTATGGTTTTGTGCATGATTTTCACACATGTTTTTTGGACATGATGGTTTTCGGTCCATGGTTTTGGACGCGATGGTTTTTGGTCCATGGTATTGGAAGCTTCGGCATGTATAAATATGTATTATGACATTGAAAGGAACAATAATGAAAAATCAAGCTGGTAGTCCCGGTTTTGGGATCCAGGGGAAATATTTGTGTACATGTGTTATGCTCTCACATTGTTTATTTTCTATGTTTTAGAATTCATATGCAAGTAATTTCTGTATGGGGTTAAAACCTACACAATGGAATGCTACTTTCTTCAGAGGTTCATTCCCAACTATGCCGAACTGAACAAAGGACTTACTCGCTTGTTAAAGAAAGGGGTTCCCTTCAATTAGGATGACACTGCTCAAAATTTGTTCGATGCCTCGAAAGATGTACTGATTCAGGCATCCTTGTTATATCCCGGAGATTATGTTTGCTACGTGGGGCCTGACCCAGGTTCAACATTAGTTAGCAAAACAAATCCCTACACTACTGGCCTTTCCGGCATCAGCCTGCGGAGTGTGGACCGAAGTCTCACTCAAAGCAGTATGGAGGGATGACGAAACCAAGTTTCTACAAACTGAGATGGTTATGATGTCGGTTTATTCCTTCTGTTTGCACTTTCGTGTAGGTCGCCATGTTCTATGCTCTATCAGTTGAGCCCTTTATTCCACCCTTCAGTAGCTCTACGAAGGGGTACGATTGACCTTCACAAAGCCCTAACCTGCGGTTCAGGTACTTTCACGTTGTCATGGCAATGTATTGTGCAGATTCCCAAATTATCTTCAGTGTCTTACTTATCTTATTAAACAATCACAGTTAGCATCGCATAAATAGATATCCTTGTGTTCAATTAACCGACGTAATTACATACATTCACGCATAAGCATTGTAAATTCATACAAAATATGACAAGATGCATTAACATGAAACAAAGACAAAAAATTTGTAGAATGCTTCCCTTTATTGATATCTTCAGATGATTAAGGAATCTATCCACTCTACCCACACAGCTGCAGGGGTTTGCGCACTGAGCTATGGACTTCCACCCTATGCCTCTTCACACTCAGTTGCAGAGCCTCTACCTACGCTACGGCCCGAAACTTAGACTTCTCGAAAGGCTTCCTCCTTATCACTCAAGACTTTTTACTTCTAAAGCTACTTAGAGCGAGCTTACTTAGCTCTTTTTATCCAATCCCATGGTCCGTGGACCATCGGTAGATCTTTACAGCCGACTTTACACTTTAGAAAATAAGGGCGGACAACCCTTTATGAACCATGACACTTTCACGCTCCGTGACCACAAAATGTGGAGAATTTACAACTTTATTACAAAATTTGACCCATGGGATTTTGGCCCCAAAACTATCCTTGGGGGATCCTGTTCCCAATAAGCCCCCAACACGAACATCCTGACTCACCCTCGAGTCACTCTTTGGGTGTAGAGATATTTGCACGAAGACCTCCCAGCTCATCCTGTATGACCACAACCGCGACAATGCACTGTGCAGCTACCTGCTTTGCTTCTTCAACCATCTGCTCGGTCACTTCTCTTGAACTGTCAGCCTAAAGCTTTTGCTGAGTTTCTTGCAAAGTCTCAAGATTTACTTTGATAGAGGCTGTGACCGCATAAGCCTCATCCGGCCAGGGCTTCAGTCACGCCTTCAGCATTGCTTCCTTGTGTTGCACTGCATCGACCTGTTCTTTCAGCTGCTTGGCCTCCTCCAGCTTTACCAGTCTTTCTGTGAGCACGATGGTTCATGTTGTGCCTTTGACCTCATCATAGAACTGCTATAGCTTGCACGCTTTTGTCTCTAGTCATTGTGCATTAGGGTCCTCTTGCAAGCTCGTCAAGACCTTGAACGACTATTCAAAGAGTTATGTGCAATCCGCTACTGCACTATCAACCACCGCTATTGCCTATGTGACAACGGTTGCATGCTGCTCCTTTACTTCCGGTAGAGTTGAAGGCTGGGCCTTCATCTATAATTTAGTGATCTACAGGTTCAACTCCAACTAAGGCCTTGCCATTTCAGTATGAGCGTCGTGCACCCCTATAGCCAGCTTACAGATGCGCACCTTGACTGGTTATTTCTTAGGAATGGCCAATTCTAGGACCATTCAGAATGCCTCCTCCACGACCTAAAGTATACACTTGTTTTGATCAGTCGACTCGGTCATGGCAACGATGGCAGAGTCTTGTTGTAGTGCCATATGCTCATTGTTAATCCGCTGCTTGTTGATTACCTGTAGAGCGCGGTGCTCATGGGCCCTCAACTCTGAAATCACTCCGTCCTGCAATAGGTCAAGTACCTCGCCATGGAGCACTGCTAGATACACCTTACTCCCTTGAGGGTGCTGACAGTGGGCCTGTCAGCTTCATTCTCCCTGGGCAGTGCTCCATCGGGCACCACTATTGCACTGGAGACCCTTGTGCACAACATCTCGACAGCTTTTGAAGTGCCAATGGTAAAGCTCATGGACACCGTGCCATCCTATGATGTTTGGGTCTACAGCTCCTGTAGACCTATTTGGATGGCCCCTAATATTAGTTTCTGCTGCTGCTCAAACTGTTATAGGGCCTCCGCAGTGACACCTTGCACCATATCTCCAATGTCGTGCAAGTCGTCCTCTATGAGGGCGATTGGTTCCAGTGATGTCTTAGTGGCCTTGGATTTCTTCATGGACCCTCCTTTATCTTTATCCCTTGGATGTTTGATGTAGGCGTACATCGCTTGTTGGTTCACGCCATGCTGCTCATTTTGTTCGTCCCTCTCTTCCTCTATCTCGAGTGAAGGCGACCTCGCGCCTTTGTCAGAGCCTTGCTTTGTTCCACTTGTTTTCTTCTTCGTTTGCTGAGTGGCATCGTGCTCTGCCTGGGCCTTGTCAGTGACCTCCTTCTTTCTCTTTTCATCCAATTGTGTCATCTTGAGCTTGGCCTCCTCCTTCTTGCATTACACTACGGACTTGCTCCCTCCCACTGCTAAGTCTATTGTTGTGCGCCATTTTGTTACCTAATGATAAAGTATTGCATCAATGGTGTCATCCATTGCCAGGTAAGGTAAGTCATACCATGTATGCACAGGGTCTTTCTGTGCCCTGATAGACACATGGTGAAAATCTGCCTTAAACTCTGCGTATCCCTGTAGGTTGGTAAACACCATAGGCGACAACTGCAGTTTGCGATTGATGGCCAACAGATGTTCATCTACATCAAGATCTATAATATCTTGCTATCCTTGATGCGTTGCACATCCTTGGTCACCCACAGCAAAGCATACTTCACTGCTTCTAGTACGTCTGGTGCGATCAAAGGCAATTGACTGTCCTCTGGTAGCTCCCATGCTACCAGCACAATAGACAACAACAGCCACACATAGTGGAATGTCTTGCTAACCTCCTATTCATCGCGACAGTTCGCAAGGAACTCACCATGGAGATAGTCCACCCAATTGAACTAGACTCCTTCAGTGCACTGGGCTGCTAGCACAACGGCTGGCGCCAACACCTCATCGGTGTGACACTTCCTCATCACCTTCCTTACAAAAATTTGTGCAGCCACCTTTATAGCAAGTTCACTGATACTGGATATGGCATATCCCCATGACTTCTTCACCAACTTAAACTTCTCTTTCATGGCCTTTGCAAGGGCCTGCTCACCACCTTTTCCGCCATACATCATGTCCATATTTTCTCCTGTGTAGGGAAACCACGTGATCCTGTGGATCAATCTGTCAGTGATGGGTATTGGCTCCTCCAACCACAAACACCCATCATGCACCAAGCATAACAAATACTTGATGACCAATACTGTAATCAGGGTGTGGTTGTAGTGCGACACCCATATCAAGTTGAGCAGACCTGCCTTGTCTACTTCTCTGAGCCACCTCCGTAGCTCCAATGTAGTCATCCCAGTGGTTGTATCGATAATGTGGCGCATCAATTTCTCAGTCGCCAGGTGTGGGAATTTCTCATGGTCAGCCAAGTCCCAGTCTTTGAGTTTTAATAGAGGAACCCGCCGCAAGTGCGACCCTTCAAAAAAAATCTCATTTGGCAGCAGAGGGGTTTGTAAGGGGACCTTACTTTCATCAATATCTTTCGATACTTCATGAAGGGATGTACTTAGGCAATCGAGTTAGAGGGTTAGCACCCTGGGCTTCAACTTCCTCCACGTCTATCCCCACATCCTCAACATTCATCAGGATGTCTTCGATTTCTTCCTCCTCCGACTCCATATTGATGTCTTTTCCCTTTTCCTGTGCGGTGGGCTTGTCCTTTGGTGGGTTTCTTCTCGTCGATGCACATAGTGGTATTGCAGGATACTTGCCCTTCTTATCCTTCACACTCTCCTTGGTTGGGGTGGGCTTTGGTCTCGATGTCTTTGGTAATTTGGGGACTTCTGCTAATACTTAGGCAACCTATGGAGCAACTTCTTCTACCTCCATAACAATTTCTGGCATTGACTCCTCTATTGTCACTACTTCGGTGTCCATAGCTATTGCAGGTGTCGACATAATGCTATTCAATAGTTCTCGTGTCGTCTCTGGTAAGTTCTCAAACTCTAAACTCGCTATCAGAGCCTCGAATAATTCTTGGTTCATGTGCGCCTGAGAGCTCAACAACTCAATTCTCAAAATGCCAAGTGTTTTTCGTTGGGCAGCCACCTGTAATTTATAAGGCATTTTGAATTCAAATCCGACTGTTCCCCCCACATTTAGTTCATTAATGCCATATTGGTGGCAAATTTTCAAGGATCTGAACCATAAATTCCGTCTTAAATACCGGCTTCCCACTCCACTTGGCCACATTTCTACCATCAAATCATGAACAATGACTTTAACGATCACTTTCCAGCCGACCTGCACAATTTCTCCCTGGGTAGTGTAGCTCCCTTCACACTACCGCGAACCCTGTGACACTTCCTTGCTTCGTGCAATCCTCCAATTGCGTAGCTCCCCAACCTGGGAAATGTAGTTTATAGTCCTGCACCTCCGTTCAGCTACCTGGAACGCTAAGATTGAGCTACCTTCATATAGTCACATGGTCAGACCACTAGTGTATGGCTTTAATCAACTACCAGTCACCTTTACTGTGAAGGGATCTCCATTAAATTTGACCAATTGAACTGCTCCACCTTCGGTAATCTCCTTAATGGCATAACACCATAACCAGTGCACTCTGAATTTCCCTCAAAATTTATCAAACTTGCTGTCATATAACAAAACCAGTTCATTTACCTTAAAGGCGCATAACTTAATGTGTAGATCACGCCATGATTTTTCGCATTGCTTTTGGACCTGTTGGTGAAATCCAGCTAGAAATATTTCTTCCTCAAGCTGAGCCAACTGCGCGAGCCTCTCTTCCAAGGCTCCGCGATCCGTCATGCCCATTAATGTTGGTATGCATAGACTAGGCACAGTATATTCCATGGGAATCACTACTTTAACACCATATACAAGCCTAAAGGGTGTTTTTCTAGTCATCTTCTTGCATGTCGTTCGATAGGCCCATAGTACTTCGGGTACGCGTAGGTCCCAATCACTTCGTTGAGCATTGAAAACCTTGGTCAGCATGTTTTCCAACACTTTATTGAATGCTTCCACCATCCTATTAGCATGTGGATGATAAGGCATGCTCTTCTGGTGATATACCTAAAATTCCTCTGTTAGCGCGCTGCTTGTCTCATTCACAAAGTGCATACCACGATCACTCATCAAGATCTCTGGACACCCAAATCATGTCATTACATACTCAAAGAGGAACTTTGCAGCAGTCATGCTTGTACAATCCTTTACAGGCTGTGCCTCCACCCATCGAGTCAAATACTCCGTCGTGGTAATAATGTACCTTTTTCCCATCTTCTTTCCTTGGGGCTGAATGTGTCCCACAAAATCTATCACCCATTTTTCAAAGCATTGTAACGTCATTTGTTGATTCAGAGGTAGCTCATCCCTCCGTGATGGCCTGCCAGTCCTTTGGCACTGTGACGCAGACAAGTTCCCTCTGCAGACAGAGGCAACCCCTCTATCCCTAGAGTGGGTCTAGTCACAACAAAGACAATACCAAAGAAAATTTACTTAGAAAGTTGATGTCATGAAGGCTAACCTTCAAACCATCGTTTGATGGAGTTCTTGTTGTGTTGCTCCATCTTTCGTTCTTCTAATCATTTGTACCTGAAATCAACATACAAAACACAACCACTAACATAATAGAGTACGACAAAAACTATCTACTTAAAGAGTCAAGGAGCTTCAAGCTATCATTACACATTTCAACATACGATATAGGAAATAAGCTGCTGATTTGTATTAATATAAATAAAAGTAGAACTTACAACTAAGCCTTGATGTCGTAAGCCTCCTTGAAGGGTCTTGTCAGTATGTCCCCGCAAGCATCCACTCATATACTGTCTCACAAAATATGAACAACTCTCTCTCCTACCCAAATGCTAATTCTAGAATACTCTTATAGTCAAGTTAAGTCCACTCAAAACCATCCCAAGCTAAGTTACATGAGAGGCTACTTCCACACTCTAGCAAAAACTCTCTACTCTTACTATT
The DNA here is from genome assembly GCA_000404065.3 of Pinus taeda. Lineage (NCBI taxonomy): Eukaryota > Viridiplantae > Streptophyta > Pinopsida > Pinales > Pinaceae > Pinus > Pinus taeda. Next base: position 33,589 of record APFE031570789.1, read on the forward strand.
GAATTCTTGGACTTTGAAGCTACCAAAAACTAGCTGATTTGAGTCATGGAGGAATTATTTATAGGAGGAGGAGCTTCCATAAAATATGGGAGAAAGAGCTCATCTCTTTGAGAGGTTGCAAAAAAGGTGGAACAACCATCCCAAAGGAGAGATGCGAGCTCATCTGATCCAACAACCGACCTTAGGACCGCCCATGAAGCTATTATACTTTGAAGCTTGGACGAGTTGTTTTAAAAAACTTGCCAAAAGTAGTTTGTTGCTGGTGCAACATAGAGGCAGAATGAAGACTTTGCTAGGGCTAGTGCAATCTTGGCCATCTTTGCGGGTAGAACAATTGTTGTCCCATGATAACCTAGAAACACAAGTAAAAAAGGGTCTGCTCCAGGAGAAGTAAACTGAGATATTCTTCTTGAGATAATAAGGAAGACCTTGACACATAATATGTAACATGACACAAGGCGGATGTCAATAACATGGACTGGTAGTGTTTGGAATCAAGGAATGAGAGATTGGTGACAAATTACTGTACAATAGATTCCCCCTAAAGCATGAAGGTTGAGAGAGTGGGAGGGGTGAAATGCTTTACAAATCCATAACTGAAACATAACACCATCATGGAGAACCTGCAATGCAAGTACAACTGATATCTATGATACATGAGTACATAGCGAAAGGAAATATATGTGCATAAGGCATGGGCACAACCATCCATAAGATAAGCATAAATGATCTGTGGTATGGACGTAGCCATCCAAAAAAGGACCATATAAAAGACTCAACCATCCAATCGAAAGAGCCATGTGTACAATCATGAACCAATCCGCGCAACCTAGGCTCATGTAATCTGTCTTGAAGCCCAACCCGATCATTGGTACAAACTCTAATATCTGAATAAATGTGTTGAAGTCGAGCATACTAGAAAATCACTTGATTACCGGTCAATGACGAAAACCGTTAACAAGTGCGAAAGAGACCACTAGTAATGTACTGCTAGTGCAATCCACGAAGTGTGAAGAACGGTCTGAAGTCAAACACTTGTGAAATCACTCAATCGAAGGTCAATGATGAAAGTCTATCGTCGAATGTGAATAACTTACCATTAATGCATGCAAGCTCCAAGGTACCAGAAAGGAGTCTCTAGATCAACTTCCTGGATAATGAGATGAGGTCGATAGGAAGCGATCGGTCAAAGGAGGGCCATAATATTTCCCACATCATTGACGCGAGACAAAGGAACAAGATGAATGTGGATGAAACAAAGATTCAGAGGAAGATGTGTAAGGGCACAAATTGTAGAAGGATTAAACTCTGAACATATCAGTGACACGACTCCAGAGTGTGGCAGTATTTTGGTACCAAGGGATCAAAGGTCATGATGATGTAGCAAGGATTAGATGGAATGAGGAAAAATGGACAACCCAAAACTCGGAAGGCCAACAATCAAGTGAGGATATCACAACTCGACATGGAGCAGAAAGGGTGTCGATGTTCAAGAGCGACAAGCTGTCGTAATAATTAATACAACCAACAAAATACTTCCAAATATTTTCCCCACCATTTCTGGAAAGTACCCCAATTATTTTTGAAACACAAGCTTGAAGGGGATAGCATATGCTTGTAATATAAGTTTTTCCTTCGGACAAATCTATCCTAGTAAGTTTTAACGAGCCCTAGGAAGGAGAAGCTCGGTCTCATCAAGATGACAAGTCTAATGTCATCAGGGATTAACGAGTCCGACATAGGTAAAACTCAGAGTTGTTTTCATATTTACAGATTTTGAAAAAGACATGGAAAAGAAAACTCCAAAGGTCCCTTTTCGTAAATTTGTCCCTCGAATCTGAAATGGTAGAAAACAATATTCAAGGGAACCTATTGACGATGATAGATCAGCATATATATTTTTCGTAAGTAATCTATTCTAGTTTGTAAAAGGGGTAAACTTATATTGGTTAGATGACGCTTCGTAGCCTTTAACGAGTTCAAAGTGACAGGAGATTGACAATCTTTTCATTTTTAAAGGGTCAGAAAAGAGCTAAAAGAGGACCACCGATTTTTATTCTCTTTAACGAGTCTATTACACAGTAATTTGTCACCGTTTTTCGCCGTCCCTGTTACCCCTCTTTTGCACCTTGGAGAACACATTCCGGGACTTGTGAGAAGTGACAAGACTTGAAACCAATTGCATTATTCACCTCTAAACATGAGCTTCATATGCCCTTAAGACATCTCCTACTCATTGCCCTTAAAAACATCCCTTTTTGCATTAGCATTGGTACCCTGTGTTATGCCCACACCAATGGGGAAAATCCTATTGAAAGGGTGCGCCATTAGCGCTCTGTCGCAGAGTCGCAATCGTGCCAACCATTTTGGGCAAAGTTTTGAACTAATCAAACCTCTGAAGGTTCTGTCCAAATCATTCACCAAACTGACTCCAAGTTAAGTGAGGATGGTTTGGCTTCGAATCTCCTTGGATGGAAAGTAGTTTGCCACCATTCCATGGAAGTTTCCAAGTGATGAAGCCAAATCCATTATTGTGGGGGATTGACCTTATCTCTTCCTCTTCCTATATAAAATCTTGTCTCCATGGCTTGAGCAAGCTAGTTCTGATAGTTCTGACTCTAGTGGCAATACTTGTGCTGAAAGGAAGATATCAAAATATTGGATTTGCAAGAAGCCTTCTTTGTATCCATAAGGCTTTACCTAAGTAAGGAGACCTTGTCACTAAAGAGAGAGAGAGCTTGTCCCTCACCCCTTCAAGCTTTTGCAAGACTTGTGTACCTGAGCACCCAGCCAAAGGAGGACTTGACATCAGGACGCTGGTTGTATTCTCCTTTGTTGATTATTAATAATAGATGACTATCATTATGGCTCCATTCTCATTGTACTTGTAATGGTTGATGTTGAATTATATCCTTCCTGACTGATGTATAATTGTATATATTAGATTTCACGTTTGTGTTTGTGTTGTTCTCTTTGTGTGCAGGTGTCCATTCACGTGGATAGTGGAGGATCGTGACCGGCCAAGGCAAAGGAATGTGGGCGACGTCTCTTCTACAAACTAAAGCGTTGGATCTCAAGTAGGTCTTCATCACATACCTTTTATTTGCAATTAGGAACTTGCGTGATAGCATTATTTGATTGTTGTTAGAGCCGTTCTAGGCTAGTAGGGATCGCCTCTATCCGTAGAGGGGATTTACCTCTCCAACACCAAGTCTCCCTATCGTCTTCAATCTCTTTCTCAATAGGAGTCAAAGTGACTTGTGCCTCTTTGCCACTTTATCGTTTCATCTTGAGAATTTCTAGCTCCATGAGGACTTGTTTGTCACTCAATTGCTTGTTTTATTGCTCCAAATATGTGATGACATACTTGGCCCTCTCTAAATTATCTGCCAAGGCTTGTACTTGAGCTTCCTTTTCTTGTATGATGATGTCTTTGATGGTTCTTTCATCCCGAGCCTCTAAGTCAATTATTTCTACTCCATGATCAGTATAATGCTGCTCCAGCTCATCATGCTCAGTCAAGTCAAAGTCCCTTTCCTCCTCATCATTAATACTCTCCTCCGGAATCTTTTGCTTCCCTTTGTGCAGTTGCTACACTTGTACCTACTGTTTCGATGAAGAAGGGAAAGCCCCTTCCACACGCTGTGGAGCTAGCATTTGCTTATGGGCTGATAAAGAAGGCACGGTCCCTTCCACGTCCCATGGAGAAAAAAATTGCCTATCTGTTGCAAATAATTTCCTAGTGCCCCTCTGATAGGTCATGTAAATGGGAACCTCAATAGTTCTAGTCTCCTTGGCCTCCTAATCTCTTTTCACCTGAATACTGCTAGAAGGTCCTCTTGCTTCTTGAGACATTGGTGGAGGAATTTGATGACCCTTGAAGATATCATGAGAAATAAAGGTCTCCCAAGAGATGTTGAGGAGACTAAGATGATGAAGCACAATGATCATGATTAGGGAGTAGTGACAGAGATTGCTCATCTGCTGAGGGCATGGCTTCTTCTAGACAAAATGAGCCATCTTCTCTATATTCCTGAATGAGAAGTAAGGGAGGTTTAACATTATCACCCTGTTAAAATTCATGAGGAGCTTGATGTGGTAGGTGTACAACTTGGAGAATCTGCCCTCACAAGTGAAATACCTCATGATGATTTTCATCATGGGGACATATTTGTCTTCCAAAATTCTGAAAGGAAAAAGTCCCTTCACCTCATTTTTGTACTAGGGTTTGATATAAGGCTCATAGTAGTGCTCATCCAAGTCCCGGGCCTTGTACCACTTGTCCCCTACATTTGGAATCTTGGTGGCATCTGAAATGATCGAAGGTGAAACTGTGAAAGTTACCCGAGCAAGAGTTACCTTGTTGTCCCGAGGATGAGCCACAAAAAAATTAGTGAGCTCTGGGTGGTATTGAACTCTCTCTACCTGCTCACATAACTCATAGCAGCCAAGATATCTGAAACATGTGACAACCAACTGAGAGGCCTGCAATTCCCTAAGGTTTGATGGATTTTCTTTGATAATTATGCCTCCCTTATGTTGTTTTCTTTGTTGTCTAGCTCTGTCTGTTGAGGTGTCATTGCCTATGTTTTCCTCCTCCTCATAGTCTCGATCTTCTTGGTCCATGTTTGCAAGGTTGAGGTTGTATGAAGGGAATGAGTGAAAGTGTTTTTAGGAATGAGGGGATGGGAGATTAGCTTATGGCTAAAAATGAATTAGGGAGTGGGAAATGAGAGGGAGGGCTTGTTTGAGAAATTTCCCTTCGGGAAGAGGGATAAAGGGATAGGGAAATATGGAATACGTATAAAGGGATAAAGGAATAAGGGATAGGGAAATAGGGATAAGGTTTAGATCTCTAGAGAGTGATAGGAGGAAAAATCATAGTTTAGGGTTTTAGGCATGACTAGGGAAATTTTTAGTGTTTCATATTTAACATGGAGGATGAAGCTTATGATGTGGATATGCAAACAAAAACTAAAGCGAGTGATGTCAACTTACTTGAAATTATGGAAAGAGAGAGAAATTTGAGTTTTGTTGGAAGTTTTTTTGGAAGTTTTGAGGCTTTTCTAGCCTTCCCGCTCAATGCACAATGCCACCTTAGAATCGCAGTGCCAGTGTAAAATTACATTGTGGAAATTCTTGAGCCGGTAAAGCGTCATACTTCCTCATACAATTTTTCTTCTAGAGTTTAGTGCCACCTATCATCCATTGCCACCAAAGATTTGCTCCAAATTCCTTACTAATTTTTTTAGGATCACGTAAACCAAGACTCCCAACAACTTAGGTTTGACCAACGTCTCCCAGGCTACTAAGGACCATCTGTTAGCCTTATTCAAGCCTCACCAAAGGAAATATTTCCAAAGAGATCTAAGTTGACCAAAAACAACCTTTGGAATTGGCATGTAAAATAGTTGATAAATTGGAATTGATTGCAAAACCAATTTAGTTAAGACCAAATGACCAACAAAAATTGATGCATGAAATGTCTAATTGGTAAACCAAGAATGAATTTTTTGCAACATACCCTGCCAACATGCTATATGCTTAATAATCAATGCCAAAGGTACCTCCCAATATTTGGAGGGAAGCTGAGCTCTGCAAAACTCTAATACTTGTGTTAAGTGACATTAAACAAACTCCTTACAATTGAAAAATAATATACTTGATTTTTCCTTATTTATGAGGGTTCTTGAGGCCACCATGAAGTTCTACAAGAAATAACTAATTACTTTAACTTCTTGGAGAGTGGGAGGCCCAAATAAACAAACATCATCAATGAATTCTTGACGAGTAATTGAAAGATATACACCAAGGATTCTGAAGCCCTTAATATGATCTTGCAAACTGGAGAGAGCAATAAATTTCACAAGTCCCTCCATAGGAAATATAAACAAGAAGGGAGACAAATGATCTCCTTGACACAGTCGACATGATGATGTAAAAGTCTTAGAAGGAGAATCATTAATTAAAATTGGAAAAAGGGGTAAGGAAATTAGTGAATAGATTTGTGAAATATAATGCCATGAGAAACCAAAGACATCCACAACTTGCACCAGATAATCCTAGATGATCTAATCATAATATTTGGACATATCTAATATGATCATCATACCTAAATGTTTTAAGTTCTTCAACGTATGAATAATCTCCTGTGCTATAATGATACCATTAAAAATATGTCTACCTTCAATAAATCCAGTTTTCTCTGGAGAAATTAAAATATATAATAGAGGCTTGAGATGATTCTATCATTGTATACATCAATTTATATATAACATTACCAAGATCTATAGGGCTTAAGCCACTAGGATCCTTTGATTGGCCATTTTTAGGTATTAAAGAAAAGAAGGTTGCATTAAGACCCTACCACAACGATTGTGTTTGACGAGATTCCTCCACTAATGCATGAATCTCACCCCCTAAAAAGGACCACCAGCCTTGAAAAGAGCCAATATTTAAAACATTAGGTTCTGGTGACTTGTTCTTTGACATCTCCATCACCATCACTTTGAACTCTTGATAATATATAGGGCACATCAAAGCCTCATTCTATTCATGACTAATAACCTTAGGGATACTCTTAAAAATCTTGATAATCGTATACTGTCAACTATATACCTTTCTGAAAGAATTCCCTTATTATAACCAATTAGTTCCTCTTCCATGTCATCATGCAATAATTTATGCATTCCATCACAAACATAAATAGAGAAAATCCTGTTTGAGTGTTTATGTCGTAGCATATATTTATGAAAAAATCTCATATTTGTTTTTCTCTCTTGCAACTAATTAACCCATGAATTTTGCCTCCATAGAGTTTCCTATTGTTTTTGACACAATTCTAATTGATTTAAAGTCCTTCCAGAAGAATTAAATCCTGAGTGCTCCCTTTCAAGATCATACACTGCTAAATATCACACATCTGAACTTTCATTATTCACTTTTCTGCAAATATATTCCCAAATTCCACTCTAGTCCATAATTTATTTTTTGCCTTGAATTCTTTAAGTTTCAAATGAAAAGAGTACATTTTATTCTTACCAGTCACAAATATTTCATTCCACCAAACCTAAGGAGCGTGAGTATTGTAGCAAGCATGCTGCAACTCCTGGGCTACTAGCTTTACTTATCAACCTGGGGCTTGTACAAACTTGGAGGTGACAATGTTGTATGCACAAGTAAAAGTGATGGTTCTACTTGTTGTCACTGTTCAGCTAGCGAGAGACTATTGGGGTTCCAAGCTAGACTTCTATAGAGTCAAAAGAAGCTTGATTCTTTGATGGAAGAAGGGAAAATCTACTCTAAGAGAGAGTTACTCTACTATAGTAATGGAAAAAAACAACATGTAATGCTAAACCACACCATACCCTAATTAACCATTTAAGAAGCTATGCTAAGAAGAAATTATATATCAACAATAAAAAAATGCTACTATCTAAGTTGTATAAGTAAAAAGCATCAAACAATACTAAGGTTCAAGCAAAGAAACTCAACTAAATCTATTTTCATTTTTCTTGGGTTTTTTAGGCAAAATCAAGTATGCAAACTAATTGTTCTTGTGGATGTGATAGGTGGATGGAAGGTGTTTGAGGATGGCTAGAAGGTTTATGAAGTGGTTGGATGGTGTGGCGGGGTCCTAGGAGGCTTTTTGTGTCTTCCTAGAGGTTTCTCATCAATTTGGCCTCAAAACAGGCCATTTTAGGAAAACCTACAGGATGTACTAGAAACCTCTAGGATGATCTAGTAGGAATTACAGAAAACCTATAGGATGATCCAGTAGGAATTATAGGAAACCTATAGGATACAACTGAGAGCTAATTGTGAGCTGTTGGAGGTGTTGGGAAGCTTGGGAAAGGTGTGTGATGGGTGGAATGGAGTGTTAGAAGGTCTAGGAGCACTCAGGAGTCAATATCCAAGATAAGAGATGGCTAGATTCGCTTAATGTATTTAGAAGAATTTAAATGAAAAATGATGAAAAACTAGTGAGGGTGATGGTGAAACAAGGGATGGATAAGGTGGATGAAGTGGAAGGTGGCTGCTGGTTATGAAGTCTTGGTCTCCTCCTGAAGTACCTACTCTACTTAAAACATGTGGGTCTTCCAAAAACTATGCAACAAGATACATTTTCATAAACTAGAAAAGCATGAACCAATTGCCTATCTTATGCATGCAGAAAGTTGCTGAAGGGAATGAAAGCATGAGTGAGATGTTATTGTAGAAATGGAGATGGAAAAAGATGACAATGAAATCTGTCTTGCAACATTAACCAACTATAGAATTAAAGACACCAAACTCCAATGCTCATACAAGAACTAGGAATCTGTGTTTTTGGGGCTGCTGAAGGGTCCCTTCCTCAATTCATGGTCACAAAGGGAGGAATTTAGGCCAAGACACCTACTGACAAACTCGTGGTGATCCTTTTTCTCCTTGCTAACCTACTACTTGAAAGAAGGCACAAATGGCAGCAAACTATCACACGACCAATCTAATCTACAATGCTTGTAATTGAAACGCATCTACTAAGAAAATTAACAATTAAACTATGAATCTACACACGCATACATGTAAAATAAAGAGGATCCTTGGCTGCTAGGGTTGGGCCCTAACCCAAGAGCTTCAGCCCTCTAAGTTAACTTAGTGTTGGCTCAAAACAAAACTCATTGTTATTACCAAAACAAAAGATTACATCAAAAGAACTGTCACAAGTCTTGCAACTTGAAAATATAGTAAAGTTTTACAATAAAAATCTGAATCCTACTGAGGTCCTAGGCCTCTCTACTTTTACATCTGAAGTCTCCAATGAATTCCTTAAAATTAGGGAGGCTCGGCTCCTAAACTCGAGATAAACTGGTGCTTTTTCTTTCACTTGGTCGGTTGCCTTCTAGTCCTCATGATTTGGATGTTTTCTCTCCAAGCTGATGGAGGAATATTTGAATGGAGGGGTAGTAAATGAGGAGGATTTGCCTCCTATAATCCCTCTCTCTTGTCCCATTTGAGTTTTTACCTTGGTATTTGCCAAAATTCCTTGCTTTTATCCTTTAATCCTGCATTAAATGCACATTAGACCACAAAGCAAAATATCCAACTCTAACTCATCTCATAAACAAAATATAATCAAAAGTATGCAATAAGTTATGAGAATAGTTGGTTTGACTAAGCTAGGAGGTGAATTAAGGCCCATACCCAATGATGAGGCTCATCAAAGCCCTTGCTTTATCCATAAAATCAGGCACCTAAAAAATTTTCAAAACGAAATAGTCTATTTCTTGATGCCAATTTAAGATCAACCTCTAACCGGCATAGGCCAATAATCAGAGCCAAGACAAGTAAATATGGTCACCTCCAAAAATATGTCCTTATCCCACATCGATTTAGAAAGCAAAAATTGTTTGAGGTAGCTTGCGACTTGATGGCAACCCACTCGACGATTGTTCATTGTAAAAGTCCCATTATATGTAGGAATATTGACTAGATTCATTTGCTAAATAAAACCCTCGAATGAGACAAAATTGTGATCTAATTTGTGAAGCACTCCTTTCTTCTCCTCAAGGGAATGGACTAGATTTGAATCACCACCCAAATTCCATAATGAATCCCCAATAAACTGCTGGTGTATCACAATATTCTCCAAAAAATTAGTTTTTTCTCCTAGCACGGAGGGGCCATAGACCGCCATTAGGGAAACAATCTCATTGGACCCAAGATAATGAAAATTTACTGATAAAATATTTGGCTTGCGAACCAATCCTGAAGGATAATCTCTGCTAGGTTCCACAAAATTGGAAGCCCTCACGAACTTCCTTGGGCCTCCAAGGCCATGAATTCACAACCTTTCCAACAAGTAATCTAAATTTTAGAGATCTTATTCCAAGAAAGTTTGGTTTCATGAAGAATCACCATCACTGGATTCTCCTTCTCCTATCTTGAAGATAATGTTGCCTCCCCTTACTTTTTATACCTTGAATATTCCAAGAAAGAATCTTCATGAAGATGACTTTTTAGAAGGAGTGAAAAAATTAGAGATGACATTTTCTTGTCTAGAATTGATTAATTATTCCCCAGTATCATTTAAAATATATTTTTTCATATTACGTCCCTTGAATTTTGAATCTTCAGCTAGTTATTTCAACAACAATTCCTTTCCTTTCTCTTTAAGTTCATGGACTGTGCAAACCACATTAACATCAATGGATGTTTGCCATTTTTTTGTCTTCCAGTCAATGTGGGCATTTGCATAAGTTTCCCTATGTTTCTTGTCTAAATTTTTTAGGTCTTGTACTGCCTAGTCATTTATAAGCCCTACCCGTGAGTTATAAGGAGAGTCAAAATTCAACTTCAAAAGTGGAAAAACCTCATCAATACCAAACAAATCCAAAAAATACTCAGTACAAACATCCCATAATTCTCCTTCCAAAGTCTTTCGCTTCTATGGTTGCTTGTCCAAAATAGGGTCCATAGGTTGTTCAATAACGAGAACATCATTTGGTGGAGCTTGAACTGGGTCTTCCTCCATTTCATTCAAAACCACGAAGGTATTTTTATCTTCCAATTTACCTATTAGTTGAGTATTCTAGTCTTGGGTATTCTTACATCGTGATGCAACATTTGTAAAACCATCATTTGACATGGGACCAATATTCACCTGTTATTTCTTCTTTATCAAAAAATTACAAAATAAATGACCATGTTCATGACAGTACCTACATTGAAATGGTACATGCTCGTAATCTAGCGTCTGAGTCCAAATTCCTCCCTAATAATCATGGTTAATCGATTTCAACAGTGGCTATGATCAATTCATATGCACACATAATCATGAATTATACATATTTATGCCCTTCTTGGTTACCTATGACACCTTAAAAAATGTACCCAAAACATTCCCGATACCCTCCAAAATTTCAAAAATCCAAAAATCTACAGGAAGAGAATATAGTCTTACCCAAACCAGAGCCACTAGGAATTCCTCTTTTTCCGAGTTGATAGATTCCTCCCAGTGCCACATATACAAACCCTAATTATTGAAGAAAAAAGGACCCACTTCGAAAATGTGCTTCTTATCCTCCTAATCTGAGAAAATTATAGCAAAGAAGCCCTTCGGGCCTAGATGCAGGTCAATCTCACCTTTAGGCTGCCATCTCTGCTAGATCCATTTCTCCAATTATTTTTCGGCAGGCCATCCTCCCACAAATTTATAGATTGAAGCATGGTATTTCATCTACCCACGATGATCCTCCATACATTGTGGGGAATAATGAATTTGGGATTATGAGCCACTTTAGGAATGCATTTATCCCTTAAACTAGCTTGCCACTGTGCACCCATTATGAGGAATTTCCTCATGAGATCCAATCCCACTCGCTTGATTTCATGTATGTCTAGTCAACTTATATTTTCCTGCAACAACAACATTCCTGAAGGAGGGGGGCTTGCCCCCCCTGCAAGGGCACTCATCACTATACTCCCCCAAATCTCGCTAAGATGCATACAAATAAATCATAAAAGTTTGGAAAAGATGGGAAAACACCAAACCCTAACCCTAACTACTATAAAACATACACCACTAGATTCAAAGTCCCAACCTCCCTATCATACCTTCATCAATATTTTATAAGTTAAAATATGTATTATCAAAAATTTATTGGAGAAATGTTAAATGTATTTGTAAAATTAGAACCTATCTACTTCAATTAGAAATGGATGGTTACTTTTATTTATATAATATATATGACTGAGAAAAAAAAACTTCAAACACTTCTAAAATGAGGCAAATAAAATATATTAGAAACATATTTAATTAATTATATTATTTAATTCAATTATCTAAATACAAAATGTTATTAGTTACTTGATAGGATTTCCCAAAAACACATTCATATTCTTATACATGATGAAAAAAATAGATAAATAAAGAGAAGATTTTTTATTGAAATATCTAAAATGTTAAAAAACACATTCTTATACAAGATGACAAAACAAATACATATGCAACAATGTACATAATCAATTTATTTGCTTGCTCCTAATCATGGTTGAAATTCTTTGCTTATTGGCAATGTTCCAAAGATATTTTTCCATCATTCAATGACAATAGTGCCATGGTGAAGCTGCAAAATAATTTGTTGTTGAGAATGTATGGAGGGATTCTATACATGGCTTCTTTTGTTTACCAACAATTTCATTAACATATTCCATATATCTTCTTGTTGCAAATGTTCTTTGTTTTTTATTCAAGGAATACCTCTTCTTCATTTGAAATTACTCTTGATGAAAAATCAAGAGCTTGAAAGTTTGGTGTAAAGTGATAAGTCTTACTCATCTCATGTTCACATCCCTCTTGTGGCTTTTAAAAAATAGTTGTGGACACTAAAAATACACTATAACATCTTCCCCATATTCATGTGCATTTGGTGAAGGTTTATTGAATTCATTCTTAGACTAGTTGTTAACATTAATCTTAAATTTAACATATAAGAAATCAAAATTTTCCTCATGTAAAGTATTTGTCGAATGGGGTTCTTATTTATTTGGTACATTAGGGTCTTCACTTTTATATTTAAGTACATAATACGATGCAGAGAGTTTTTCACATCTTTCATTGGATTTCTCTTCTATGTCCTTTTCTTGATGTTCTTGAAAAAATATTGGAAAATTTAGGAGATCAACATAAAAATTTTGACTCTGTACAATTAATTTGTGCAAACAGATTCTTAATTAAAATAAAAAAATATTCAATGGAAAACACACATATTAACACATTTTCCTAGAAACCCAAACTGAGAAAACCGACAATATTTTTTTTCAATATATGTTCTTTTGTAAAATATTAAAATACATAATATATACCACCACATTCTTGAACCACCACATTTACCCTGGATTATAATGCAACTATAGTTCTTTAATGGAAACTACTAAACCATGGGAAAAACCTCCATGTTGCACAATACTAATTTTAGCAAAAATTGTGTGTTGAAAACTGCCAAAAACAGGTGCAAAACTCTCCAATTTTTTCCAGAGGTGCTTCCCTCGAACCCTTGCATAGGAGGGTTTCTTCTCCTCTTGTGCCCCTTGCCCCCCCTACCCCTCCCCCCCTCCCCCCCCCCCCACCACCCCCAACACTATGCATCACACATGTTATATCACATTGGTATAGTCATGCAATGAATATAACACATACCCAACATTCTCCCACTTGTTATTTTCTTTGCACACAAGTGGTCATATAAGTACATGCTTTTAGCAATTTAGGGAAATAATCCCCTTTTTTTTCTCTAGACCAAGAGAAATTCTTAGTGCTCACAATTTTTTTTAATGAATCTACAACCTTCTTCAAGTGTTCACATTTTCCAGCAACACCTTGTCTTCATTGACGTGTTTCACAAAGTGATACTGAACATCAATATGCTTTGTATTCGAATGATACGTTGGGTTATTTGAAACTTATATTTCACTCTAACTATCACAATCTGTCCTCACAACTTGTTGTACCAACCCAATACATGATCACAATATAACTATACCACTTCTTTGCTTGCATGAATGAATACCATGTATTCAACCTCTGTAGGTAAGAGTGCCACTACATATTGTCTTTTGCTCATTCATCGATTCCTCGTCCAAATAGGTTAAACACATACCCATTTGTAGATCTCATGCGATCCATATTTTCAATGCAGTCTACATCAACAAAGCCATGTATGTCCAACACTTTATCCAATCTTGAAATTCCTTGGTAGCATATTCCATAGCTAGTAATTCCACACAAATAATTGAAGACCCTCTTTACTACTATCCAATGCTCCTTCCCTAGTTTTGACATATACTTGCTCAATAGTCCCACTGCATGTGCAATGTTTGGTCTACTATAGACTATTGCATACATCAAGCTTCCAACCACATCGACATATGGAACACGAGACATTTCCTCTTCCTATTACTGCGCCTTAAGACACTAATATGCATATAACTTTACTCTTATAGGAATAAGAAATTTTACCAGTTTACCTTTCTACATATTAAACCTTTGTAAGAGTTTTTCGTTTGGTCAATCTCTTTTAATTTCCATGCCTAAGATAAATTTTTTAGTCCCAAGGTCCTTCATGGAAAATTAGAGGAAAATCAAGTTTTGACTTCTTGGATGATTTCCCTACCATTTCCAATAAGAAACATATCATCCACATACAAGACCAAATAAATAACATGATCATCTACTAATTTGAAATTAATGCAATGATCTTCTTTGATCCTCGTGAAGCCAAGTGCAAGCATAAATTTTTTGGTACCGCATCCTTTGTGATTTCTTTAACCCATACAATGGCTTTTTCAGTGTGCATATTAGCTCTTTATTTTCTTTCACATAAAATACTTCTAGATGCTTCATGTATATTTAGTCTTCAAACTATCCATGTAGAAATGCTATATTCACATCCACGTGTTCTAATTCAAGATAAAAAGAAACAACGACAGATAAAATAAATTTAATATAAGTTAACTTGGAAACAAGAGAAATAAATATTACTAAAATCAATTCCCTCTACTTGAGAACAACCCTTTGCCACTAACCAAGCTTTGTATTTCTCCACTCTGCCTTTATCCTTCAAATTCTTCTTAGACATCCATTTTCTGCTAATGGGTTTCCTTCTAGCCATCAAGTCCATTATATCCCAAGCCTCATTTTTTTCCGAGGTTTCCATTTCTTCAACCTTGACCTTTTTCTAGAGTTTTCTATCCTTTAAATCTACTTCCTCCATAACAGTTCTAGTATCATAATCAATGATAAACAAATAAAAATTTGAATTGAAATTAGGTGGAGTATACCTTTCTGGTTTCCTTCTTTCCCAAACTAGTCTTCTCAACGCCGAAGTCTATGGTTCTTCTTATGATTATTGTTCTTATATAGATCATGATTCATCATCATTCAACTCAAAATCTATATTTTCTAACTCTTTCTCCCTTTGTAGGACTCCATGTTTGACAACATATTTAACTTTTCTAAATGCCACATCATGACTATACACAACCTTCTTAGTTTTTAGGTTCAAAAAATTATAACCTTTCAGACCATCTTTACATCCATGTTACTCCCATTCTCCTTTAGAATGCACACATAAGAATAACAACCAAATACCCTAAGATGTTTAAGAAAGTGTTTGTTACTAGTCCATGGCTCATGTGGAGACTTTTCATCCAACGTTGATGTGAGTATTCAATTTACTATATAAGACATAATGTCCACTGCCTCTGCCCAAAATTCCCGTCCTAACTTGGCACCACTAAGAAGGCTTCTTTCTTTTTGAATCAACATCTTCCTCATCCTTTATGTAACTCCATTTTACTGAGGTGTGTATAGAGTATTTTTTTTCTTTTCTACATAGAACATCTTATAGAATTCTTGAAATTCATTCCCAAAGATTTTTTTTCATTATGTACCCTCAACACCTTAATTTTCTTTTCTATCTGATTTTCCACAAGAGCCTTAAACTCATTAGACTTTTTGAAGACTTTATATTTCTTCTTTTGGAAATAAACTCATTTCTAGTCAAGCAATCATTTATAAATGAGACATAGTACATAGATTTACCCAATCATGGAATTGACACATGGTTAAATACATCATTTCTTCCTCTGACCTCGTAAAACTAGAGGAGAATCTTACCGGATTCTGCTTCAATATAAACAATGTACATAGAAATCAAAACATAGAGAATTTAAACATACAACTACCATACCATTACTATATAATACTCAAAGACCCTTGTCCTTGATATGTCTTAGTCTTTGATGCCACATCATAGTATTTTCTCTAGAAGTTGTAAGGGCTTTTTCATTAGAGAAATTTTGAGGTCTAAAATGGGCCTCCTAAGAAAAATGTAAAACCAAAATAAACTTTATAAGAACCAATAGGATTCAAGATGATGATGTCAACCATGGAGGATGATTCATAATTTTTGGAGTAAAAAAATAAAAAATAATAAAATAAGAAAGCTATTTTTTCAACTTGTATTTTCAATTTATCTCCCTAAGGTTTTACTCAAATTTCGAGCGGGAACACTTGTTGGATGCAAAATTTAATTTCTCGTCCAAGGAGTACCCATGTTTCATACTTTCGATGGACCCTACTACACGAAAAATGAGAAATACATGAAAAAATGTGATTGCAATAACATTTTTCATGTATTTCTCATTTTTCATATAGCAAGGTCCATCGAAATTATGAAACGTGGGTACTCCTTGGATGAGGAATTAAATTCTGCATCCAATGAGCGTTCCTACTCGAAATTTGAGTAAATCCATATGGATATAAGTTGAAAAATAGTTTTTTCTTTTTTCCCTCTAAAATTTGATGATGTAATCTAATCTTATTTTATTATTTCCATTATTATTTTATAATTTCCTTAGGAGACCCATTTTAGACCTCAAAATTCCTCTAATGCTTCTTTTGGTCCACTCTTTAGAATAATGTAATCATTCCACCCATCACTAATAGTGCTTACCAATAGCTTAAATAGAGTTCCAATCCAAACTCCCCTCAACAATACCATTTCTTCTTGAACCATTATGCATATATCCTTTTTAAACGTTATTTTTACACCTAAATCACTCATCTTTCTTACAAAAATCAAATTTCTGGCTAATCCTAGGATGTGTAGAACAACATGGAGTGTTCTAATACTTCCACCCATGAGCTTCAACTTGGCTTTTCCTCATCCTATGATTCTTGCTGTGGAGTCATCTCCTAAGAAAACATCACCACCATTAATATTTCATACTTGTAAAATCACCTTATGAGGAGTCATATGAAAGGATGTACATGAGTTGACAAGCCATACCTCATGATCTATGTGTGTACTTGAAGAAGCCAAGTACACATCCACTCCTTCGTATGAGGAGGGTTTTTCTTCTGCAGAAGGATCATATTTAGATCCCTTCCCTTTCTCAGGAATTTTAGATCTACAATCTTTCTTATAATGGCCTTTTCATCTATATCTCCTACATACCTTCATGAACCTTTCCAAAGATTTAGATATTCCTATCAATTTATATATCCCATTCAAGGAATTATTTTTTATTCCTATTTTGGGAGTGCCTTCTTATAGATAAGGAATCTTTGTCCTTAATTTCCATGTTTCACTGTCTCATCTCCTCTGATAACAAGGATGAAATTATTTAATTAAACTTTAAAGTAGTTGCATTATTTCCTATGGTAACAACTAGACTATCCCATGACTTTGGTAGATAACATAACAAACTAATGCACTTAACTTCATCTAAAATCTTAATATCAATATATAATAGCTAACTTAGAAAAATATTGAATGTGTTCATATGCTCCATCATTGAGTCTCCATCCTTCATCCTAAGGTTATAAGTATTCTTTTGTAGGAATAATTTGTTCACCAAGGACTTAGATAGATACAAAACCCCAAGCTTGTCCCACAGATCCTTGGTTGTAGCTTCCCTGAAAACAATTAGTAATATTGAATCTGAGAGACATAATCTTATTATGATCTTTTTCTTTTGATCCAACTTGCTCCATTCTTATATTGACATCCCCATTGGTGTAGTACCTAGATCCACAACAGTCCATTGATCTTTGTCCACTAACAAATCTTCCCTTTTGAGTTTCCATAATTCTAAACTCTACCCATTTAATTTCTCAATCTCTATGTTTGAACTGTTCACCATTTTCTTTTCACCACAAGAATCACTTTCATAGATCTCCCATTATAATAGGGCCTACCATAAGCCCGAGGCAATCCCCTTAGCCACAAAAGAATCCCATTGAAGTAAAAATTTCTCTAATACCAAATGTAGGTTTTTAACCTTGTACAATTTATTGTTGCAAACATATTCTTAACTAAAATAGAAAAAAATCAATGACAAACATACATATTAACATAGCTATTTTATCTTGGAAACCAAATCTAGGAAAACCAACAAGTATTTTTTTCAATATATGTTCTTCTATACAATATTACAATAAAATATATAGCCTATGGCCTCCATGAACCACCAATATATTTACCCTAGATTAGAATACAAATGTAGTTCCTTATTCGAAACTACAAAACCATGGGTAAAAACCACCATGCGACATAACCACTTTGAGTAAAAACTATGTGTTAAAACCTTCCGAAAATGGATGCAAAAAACTACCATTTTTTCCAAGAGGCATTTCCCCTAAAATCCCATGCTAGGGGGATTTCGGACCTCTTTGAAACCTCGAATTGGGTGGGGGGTTGTCCCCCCTATTTCACATTATGCATTTCGCAGCGTATGGGGATAATTGTGAAAAAAATATAACACATACCCAACACAAGGCCACTTTCATGAATATTTTATTAAATGACTTGAGTTTGTTGCATTAATTGTTTCTGACTATACTTTCCCTCTTGCTTCAATAAAAATCTCAAATTAACAAGAAAATTATTTTCATAACATCCAGAAATGATGGAATCATTTGGAAATATTTCTTAAGGAATATCATGAAGAGATTTCATAATTTTGATAATGAAATTTTTAACTGTTTCTTCCTCATTCATCTGAATTTCAACCAAGTTCAAGAAAAGAGAGTATGGATCTTTCATAGATTTTTTTTTTTCTTAACAAACAAATTTTCTTATACATCCCAACTAATGATGATTCTATGATGTATTGAAGTAAACCATTCATGCTCATTTTCTTGTAGAGTTTGGATGAGAATTTGGAAAAAAACATTATCATCAACCACATTATAAATATCATAAGCACTATAAAATTTAACCAAATTCTTTTATGAATCTTCTAAAGTATCTTCAAAGAACATGGAAAACTTCTCCATGAAAATATTTTGCAAGGGGTGGGCTTCTCCTTGCAAATTAAGAAAACATTTGCACAACCATTTCTTTCTTTGAGAATCTTCTCCCTTTACAATAACTAAAAGATTTTTTTTGGACTTGGTAGAGAAAAAAAAATGTCATTGCGACATGAAGGGAACTGTTAGGTGGAGCCTTTATATATATCTTGTCTTAATTTTGGAATTCTTTTAGTGAAGTCACTAGGGCATATTTATTCAAAACTTAGAGATTCAATAATGGAGTCACTAGGGATTTCATCCTCTAGAATATTTGATAGTTTTTGGTTCTCCAACAATTTTCATAGTGATTTGTGCTTGAAGCTTCAATAGCATAATCTTGAAGACCATTTGATGCTTGTTTAATAAGGATTTCAAGAATCCAATTCATATTAAACCCTTTAGTTGGAAATCTACCAAATCATTTTGCAAGAATTAAAACTAGATGACTTCTAGTTTCTCAATAGTATCTAATCCTTAAAATAAAGTATCAAATTTCCTGAAAATGAATCATTCCTTAATGGAGTTTTCAAAATTTTGATCACTTTCAAATGGAAATGATCAACATTGAGAGAAAATATTTTGGAGGAAAGGAAAGACTCTCATTTTTATAGATATGGTACTCCTCTTTTGATTGATTGAGAATTATGAATGAATTGAGTATGCTCCAAAGAGAAAACCCTCTTAATTGTTCCAATAAAAATCTCACACAACATATTTAATTATAAAGTACATCATCTCATTCATAGAAAAAAAAGGAATAAATATGACTACAAAAGATTCTATCTACATGATTTCAATGTGAAAACTAAAAATATTCTTTCCATGTAAATGGTATTAACAATGATATTCACATCGTAATACCTTTAAAGAGTAAAGTAAATATTGTGAGAAGACTAGATTCTAGCATAACAATAAGTAAAACACACCATGTAATTGAGAAATATGAAAACAAGTAGACCATATTTGTAGACAATTTAACATGATATTTCCATTTAAACTCATAGGGATGAAAGGCATTATACACTTGTAATCTTAAGCTTAAAGCTGAAAGTCAAAGGATCACACTAGTTATGAAATCCTAAGAGTTCTATATGGAATCTCCAATACAAAAAATAAAAAAAGAGTTCATAATGTTTAGAAAATTAAAATATATGTCTAAAATGGATTGGATTAGGCTCCCATGGACTATGTAAATTAAAATACTATCACGGAAGGGATTCCTCTCTATTTTTTGTTTTGTTTTTCTTTTTTTGGTTTCTAAATGTTTTTCTATCTTTTTTAATAATAAACCTTTTTCCATCTTATTGGAACTGTTTCACAGTTAGGGTTTTTCGTCATTTTTGTTAACTTAATTAAGTCCCTTTGGTAAAAAAAAAATGTACTATTCATTCTCCAAATAAGGGTCTACTTTAAACATTTGAAAATTCCTTTAAATCAATCATTTTTCAAAAACTAATTTTTTGCCAAATAATAAATGGTCATGAGTGTAATTTAATTTTTTAGCTATTATATATGAAAATTTCATCCATTTAAACCATGTCCAAGTTGTTCTTCACATCACTATCTTTCGAACAAGCTCTTGTTTTCCAAATTTGGACATGGGGGAATCAAGTTATGGCTTTTAGAAGTTAGTGTTGGCTTGAGGGGGCCTGACCCAGGTTCAACATTATTTAGCCAAACAAATCCCTACACTACTAGCCCTTTCGACATCAGCCCATGGAATGCAGACTGAAGTCTCACTCGAAGTAGTATGGGGGGATGCTAGAACCAAGTTTTTGCACCCTGAGATGGTTGTGATGTCGTTTGATCTCTTCTATCATTACCTTTGTGCAAGTGATCTTGCTCTAGGGCTTGTAAGACAAACCCTTTATTCTAACTTTCAATACCTTTGCGAAAGTATACAATCAAACTTCGCGCAGCCCTAACCTGTGGCTAAGGAACTTTTGCACTGCTATGGTAGCGTCTCGTACAAATTCCTCAATTATCCTAAGTGATTTTATTATCTTGTCAAATACTTAAAGTTATCACCACGTAAGAAAATATAAGTGATTGTGTTGAATTATTCAATGTAATTGCATTCATTCACGCATCATATAAGAATAATAAAGGAAATTCATACACAAGATATCCAAACCCATCAACAGAACACATACATAGAAATTGCAAAATAACTCCTTTTATTAATAGCTTCCAAGTGTTACAGACTCTGTTCACTCGACGCACATAGCTGCAGGGGTTTGCTCACTCAGCTGCGGACTTCTACCCTAGGCCTCTGTGCAATCAGCTGTAGAGCCTATACCTATGCTATAACCCAAAAATTAGACTTCTTTCTCTACAACTATGACTCTTTTACTTCTTCTATCGACGCCTCTAACTACTTAGAGCTTAGCTCTTTTTATACAATCCCATGGTCCGTGGACCATCGGTAGATCTCTTACATCCGATTTTACTTTACAAAACTAAGGGAAAACTACCCTTTGTGACACATAATACCTTTTCACTCCGTGAAAACAAAATGATGAGTCTTTACAATACTATTACAAAAACTTGACTTAAACATGGGCTTTTGGCCCCAAAACTACCCTTGGGGGATTGCGCTCCCAACAGGCCCCCAACACAAACATCGTGACTCACCCTTGAGTCACTCGGTAGGCACAGAGATATTTGCGTGAAGCCCTTCCACTCGACCCTAATGGTCACAACATCGGCTGTGCACTGAGCTGCTGCCTGCTTCGCATCTTCGACTATCTTCCTAGTTACTACCCCTGCATTGTTAGCCTGAAGTTGTTCTTGCATCACTTGCAGAGTTGTAAGCTTGCCTTCAATGTTTCCTATGACTACATAAGCTTCCCCTAGCCAGGGCTTTAGTCGTGCCTTCAACATTGCTTCCTTGTGCTGTGTTGCATCCACTTGTTCCTTCAACTACTTAGCTAACCTCTTTGTTAGCGTGATGGTTCAGGTTGTGCCCTTAACTTTGTCAAAGAGCTGGTGGAGTTCGCGCGCTTCCATCTCAAGTCTCTAGATGTTTGGGTCCTCCTGCAAGCCATTCAGGACCTCAAATGATTGTTCAAACAACTGGGTGTAGTCTGCTACTGCACTATCTACTGCCGCCACTACTTTTGTGATAGTGGCCACTCATTGTTCCTTTACTTCTGGTGGAAATGAAAGCTAAGCCCTCAATTGGAGCTTTGTAATCTACAAGTTCAGCTCCAACTGAACCTGCGCCATCTCTGTCTGAGTGTTGCGCACCCTTGTGGCCAATTTACGAATGCAGACCTCAATAGGCTTCTCGTCTGGAATGGCTAAGTCCTAGACCATTCTATAGGCCTCTTCCATGACCTGTATGATCTTCTTTCTCTAGCTAGTCATTGCCTTGGCGGTGATGGTAGCATCCCTATGTAAGTCCATTTTCTCATTGTTGATTTTTTGTTCACTGATCATTTGGAGGGCACGGTGCTCATAGGCCCTTAGCTCTGTAATTACTCCATCCTACAAAGAGTAGAATGCTTCGCGCAAGAGTGCTGCCAGATTCAATCCCAATCCCTTCAAGGTGCTGAAAGTGGGCCTATCATCCTCATTTTCTTTTTTCAGTGCTCCATCTGGCAACACTAGTGCATTGGAAGCCTTTGTGCGCAGTGTATCAACAACACATTGTACCTACTTGCAACGCGCGGGTCTACAACTCCTGCAGTCCCATCCAGATGGCCCCTAGGATGATTTGCTGCTGCTTTTCAAATTGTTGCAAGGCCTTCACGGTGACATCAGTGATGTCATATAAATCTCCCTCCATCAGTGTGATAGGGTTCAGTGAAGTCTTGGTCGCTTTTGATTTCTTTCTGGACCCTCACTTTTTCGACTCTCTTAGGTGCTTAATGCAGCTAGACGTATCTTGAGGGTCTGTGCCATGCTGCTTTGTGTCATCTTCTTCAATTTTAGGTGAGGGCAACTGCGCGCCTTTGTTAGAGCCCCGCTCCGTGACACCTATCTGTTTTCCTGCATCTTTCCCCATCTGTTCTGCCTTGGCCTTCTCAGCGGCCTCCTTCTTTTGCTTTTCGACTAGCTGCACCATCTTCAACTTTGCCTCGTCCTTCTTCTTTTGTGCAGTGGACTTGCTTCCACGCAGCACCAAGTTCGTTGTGGTGCACCACTCCGCCAGCCATTTATCTAACACCACATCAAAGGCATCATCTGTGGCGAGGTACGACAAGTCATACCATTTCTGCATAGGGTCTTTCCATGCCCTGATTGATATCCGATGGAAATCAGCTTTGAATTTAGCATAGCTTTGTAGGTTAGCATATACCGTGGGTGATAATTGTGGCTTGCAATTGATAGCCATTCTAATATTCATTTCCATCAAGATCCAAAAGATCTTTCTATCCCAAATGCACTCCACGTCCTTGGCTTCCCACAGTGAAGCATACTTCACTGCTTAAGGAAGGTCCGATGCAACCGAGGGGAATTGGCTCTCTTCTGGTAGCTCGCATGCTGCGAGCACAATCAATAGCAAGAGCCATGCATAGTGGAATTTCTTGCTTTGCTGTTATGCTTCACGACAGTTGCTAGGAACTCGCTGTGAAGGTAGTCCAACTAGTTAAACTAGACTCCTTTTTGCACTACTGTGTGAGCGCAACGATAGGTGCTGGCACCTCGTCGGTGCAGAAATTTTGCATCACCTTCCCTGCAAGGATCTGCATTTCCACCTTCACAGTGGGGTCACAGACGATGGAGATTGCATACCATTGTGAAATTTTCACCAATTTGGACTTCTCTTTCATTGATTCTGTGAGCACGAGCTCTCCACCCTTACCACCATAAATTATAGCTAGATTTTCGCCTATTTACGGCAAGTGTGTTATGTGGTGAATCAACATATCGGTGATGGGTATTGGCTCCTCCAACCACAGACACCCATCATGCACCAAGTACAATAGCTACTTGATGACTAAAACTATCACGAGGGTGTAGTTATAGTGCGACACCCAGAGCATGTTGAGTAATCCTGCCCTCTCTACTCCTTTGAGCCACTTCCACGACTTTAGCGTAGTCATCCCCGTCTGTGTGTCTATGATGTGGCACATCAACTGTTCGGTCACCAGGTGCGAGAACTTCTCATGATCTGCCAAGTCCCAGTCTTCGAGCTTCAAAATCGGCACTCGTGCTAAATGCGGACCGTCAAAGTGATCTCATCTGGTAGAAATGGGGTTTGTAGGGGAGTCTTACTTTCATCAATGTCCTTGGGGACCTTGGACTTAGGCTTGTGCATAGGGACATACTCTGGCAATCGTGTAATAGGGTCCACACCCTGGGCTTCAACCTCCTCTATTTCCACTCCCACATCCTCATCGTCCATGGGGATGTCTTCGATATCCTCCTCTTCTTCCTCTAAGTTTATAGCCTTGCCCTTCTCTTGGGTAGTGGACTTTGTTGGGTTTTATCTTGGCAATGCATGCACCAGGATGGTAGGCTGCTTGCCCTTCTCATCTTTCAAGTTCTCCTTGGATGGGGTTGGCTTTGGTCTAGATGTTCTCTGGGATTTAGGGACCTACGCCAGTACTTCAACTACTTCTGGGGCAAATTCTTTGGGCTGTTTCTCCATCTCTTATGCCAGCTCTTCTACCACTTGCTGTGTATTGATAAATTCTGGGGTGATGACATAACACTCTCTATCAGTACTCGCGGCATCTCAAGTAAGTTTGCAAATGCAAATGTCTATTTGAGAGCTTCGAAAGAATCTAGGTCCATAGGTGTCTGAGAGCTCAACAGCTGAATACTTAAAATGCCAAGTGTTTCTTGCTAGAAAACCACTTGTAATTTATAGGGAAATTTGAATTCAAATCCGACCGTTCCCCCCGAAATTGATTCATTAATACCGGATTGGCAACAAATTTCAAGGATCTAAGCCATAAATTTCATCTTAAATCTTGGCCACCTGCTCCATTTGGCATCACTTCTGTCGTCTTTTCATGAAAAGTGACTTTAATAGTCACTTTCCAACCGACTTGCACGATCTCTCCTTGGGTAGCGCAACTCTCTCTGCACTATCATGGACCCAGTGACACATCCTTGCTTCGCACCATTTTCCAATCGCACAACTTCCGAAGTTGGGAAATGTAGTTTGTAGTCCCACACCTCCTTTTAGCTATTTGGAGCACTAATACTGTGCTATTTTCATGTAGTTACATGGTTGGACCGCCGGTGTATGGCTTCAAGCGACTGCCACTCACCTTTCCTAGGAAGGGTTCTCCATTTAATTTGACCAGCTGTACCACCCCTCCATCAGTAATCTCCTTAATAACATAAGGGCCTAACCAGTGCATCCTAAATTTTTTAGGGAATTTATCAAAATTAATATCATACATCAAAACCAGATCATTTACCTTAAGTGTGTGCAGCTTGATGTGTCGATCATGCCATGCCTTTTCACGCTACTTTTGGACCTGCTGGTGAAATCCAGTCAAAAATCTTTCTTCTTCGACCTCATCCAGCTACATGAGCCTCTCTTCTAGGGCTTCATGATCCATTATACCTGTGAGAGTTGTTAGGCATAGACTAGGCACCATGTATTCCATAGGCATTACAGCTTCCACACCATAGACAAGCCTAAAAATGGGTTTGTTCTGTCAACTTCTTGCATGTCGTTCGATAAGCCCACAATAATGTAGGTATGTGTAGGTCCCAATCACTTCACTCAGCATTGAAAACCTTGGTCAGTGCATTTTCAAGTACTTTGTTGAATGCCTCCATTTTCCCATTAGCTTGTGGGTGATAAGGTGTGCTCTTCTAGTGATATACCTAAAATTCCTCTGTGAGTGTGCTGATTGTCTCATTCAGGAAGTGCGTACCACAATCACTCATCAAGATCCGTGGACATCCAAATCACGTCAGTACATTCTCAAATAGGATCTTTGCGGCCATCGCACCCATGCAATCCTTCATCGGCTATGCTTCTGACCAACAAGTCAAATAATCCGTCGCAGTGATAATGTACCTTGCTCTTGTCTTCCCTTATGGATGGAAGGGTCCTACAAAATCTATTGCCCACTTTTTGAAGTGTTGCAACTTTATTTGTGGATTCAAAGGAATTTCATCCCTCCACGATGTCTTGCTTGTTATTTAACATACATCACATGCCTTGCAATATACTTTTGAATCCTGATGAAGGGTTGGCCACCACAACCCTACATGTAGAATCTTCTAAATGGTTGCTCTCCCTACATAATGTCCTCCCACGACACCCCCATGGGTGTCTGTGAGGTTACTACTGTTAACACCCAGGTTGTTCCCTTTGACTCCCAAGGGAATACGGCCGGGGTAACCACTAACCAATCTTTGGATTACAACTTCTAGCCCAACTTTAATCAGATAGGGCTCTCTCTTTAAGGTTTGTCTCTGTTCTGTGGAGATTTTAGGCTAGTTATGAAGTATGGGTTTTGGTTGGAAGGATGTCTTTCTGTACTTAAAGTGGAGATCTTCAGATAATGTTAGTCCATCGGGCAATGGAGTCTGTGGCTATTGGTTTCTTGAAATCTTGAGTTTGAGCAGCTAGGGTTACAGGGCCATTTAGATACTTCATGAAACAAACTTGAAATTATGATGGTGGAATGTAAACAAACAATGAAAAGAAATTAAGAATTTTCCACTAAGCTGGGGTGTGAGAAAGAGATATATTCCTCAGGAGCATACTTGAATTCCTGGAACAATAATCACTGTGAAAGATATAGTGTGAAAGGGTAGCAATTAAGAATTACACCTTCATTACTATAACTGAAGAAAAACATTCGAAAAAGCTTAGATTGAGTTCAGGGTAATCTGTGATTAAATCCTGTAACTATTATTTTTCCTTGCTATTCACTGTAAGACACGGGAAACATGAAAGAGATATGAAAGATAACAAAACACATAACAAAGAGTTATAAGAAAAACTTATTGTGTCATGAAATACGCGGGAATCCTGTAACTTTCAGCCAAACACCACAATGCATCAAGCAACACAGAGCTTTGGAAATTCCATCATCTTTTGTATTACTTCTCTGAGAGTTTTCAGTAAAAGAACAATAGAATAGATATCACTAATATCCAACATCCAACCCCTGCTAACTCATGCGAGGGGGAATATATAGAAGTGTTTCATACAAAATATCTCAGGCATTGAGTCATCTGAGAAATAAAATATCTTCTTTAACTCGTATAGAAGTAGTAGATAAGAAGTTATTACAGCCTTTAATACAACATAAATGCTCTTTTACTCCTGTCAGAAGATTTCGACCTTCGGAGCTCACTGAGTCAGTTGAATGCTTTGTTATAACTGTTGAATGACGTGTCTGTGCAGCTCTGTCCTTCTGTAGATTTTCGGCCCTTTCACCTGTGACTGCCAGCACTGCTGTGGTGGCCGAATGGTTGTGCTGAGTTGGCTCGGCCTCTCTCTGCACACATGCTGATATATCCTTATTTTCCTGTGCATGACAATTTAAATATTTCAAAAGGAAAAAACATAATTACTGGCTTTGGTTTAGCAGTAATTGTATCAAACTATTCCAGACTTCCTGCAATTGATGCCTCAAAATTGACCCTATGGTCTCATCTGCCTCTGTATACTTATAAAAATTGGGAGGCTCATCAAACAAGTGAGTAATTTCATTCATAATGAAGAATAAGCTATCCACCCTGTTGAAAAGGGTCTGTCCTGATGCTGGCCCTATTTCTGCTGATGTGCTGGCCTTTTCTGCAATCTGATTGGCAGCAAAGGTGTTGACCCTCTTGGCATATTTTTCATGTGAAAGTAGCCTTCCTGAGGGCTCCATCAAGCTAGGAAGGCCTTTGTTTTGCAATGCCATGATCTTGTCCTGGAATTTATTGATGTCTGCCTGCATATCCTGGCTTCTTCTTTCTAAGGTCTGTACCAGGTTTCTTAGTGTCAGG
This sequence comes from Pinus taeda, assembly GCA_000404065.3. Lineage (NCBI taxonomy): Eukaryota > Viridiplantae > Streptophyta > Pinopsida > Pinales > Pinaceae > Pinus > Pinus taeda. Next base: position 61,349 of record APFE031570789.1, read on the forward strand.
ACCCTTTTGACCATTGAAATGGTCTCAGTCCTGTTGGCAATTAGCATTTTGATCAGCTGAGAGCTTGTCATAGTTAAGCACATTTATCATTCTGGTGGCAACCTCAGGCATGCTGCCTAGAGATGCCCTTTCCCTTTGGATTTCCTTGTGTGCTTTTCCAATGAGCCCCATTTGCTCATGAATGGCCTCAATGTATTCCCACTGGTCTGTGATGGACTGGCCAATATTGGCCCATAGGATTATTTTGAGCTCAGTTGTTACTTTGTCCAGTGTGAGCTCCTTTTCTAGCTCATTTATTCTCTTTTTGAGAGCCTTTACCTCTCTTTCGCTTTCTGCTACGTTCTGCTTGGATTTATCATATTTTTCATTGATCTTGGCCAGACTTTCTTTGGCTTGATTCAGCTCTGACATTTGTGCCTCCAAGACTTGAATTTCATTTCTCAGCTTCTGCATATCAAGGCTTTCAGCCTGCTCTGTTTTTGGTGTTGAGGTGGAGGGTGCTGCTTGCTGTGTCTGTTGACTGGGAGGGGCAGTGGTTTGAGGAGCTTCCTCCAGATTAATTATTTCTGGGGGAGGTTGTGAAGTTTGTCCTGCCTCTTTTTGTTGTAATGCTGCCTGAAGTGCAGCCTCTGATTCCTCCAGCTTCTCTTGTGTCTGGATGAGCTGTTTATATAGTGTTACCAGCATAGCTGCTGCATCCTTGTCCTGTCTTAGCTGGGCAACCTCTTCAGTTTGGGGATGAAGAGTTGCTGGGATTTTGATCATCTTCTTTAATGCTGCCATATCAGCATCCCTTAGTTTCAACAGCTCCTGCGCTGCTTTGACATGCTTAGGATCATGCCCAAGCTCTATTATGATGTCCTCCAAAGCTTTGATCCTGTTGTCCTTTGCTTGAGAGGATGCCCTTTCCAACTCAAGTTGTGCAGTGGTATTATTTAGGCTATTTTGTAGCGTGTAGTTCACCAATGTCTTGTCTGCCAAGGAGGCATACACCACCTCACCTGTTTGTTTGTGTAATTCGATCTGATCCATTGGGTGGATGTCCTTGGCCACGACCTCAAGGTTGGTCCTGATGTAATTGGCAGCTGACGGTGGTTGCTGCACAGCTGGTGTGAAATGGCTCATTATCATTTTGCCCTCATGTACATCATAAGTAGACATGAGTCTTTGCTGGTTAGTGGGAGCCATTTTCAACAAATGATTATACAATTGCAACCTTATGGGTTCATTTCTCTTCTTGATATCCTTGAACTTATGCTTGATGCTCTTTTCACCTTCCCTCTGTTGGCTTGAGGAGCTAACTTCTCCTCCTGCTGCCCTATCTTGTTCCTGCTGGAAGGAACTTGCTGAGGCCTCCATGCTAGGAAGGCCCATACCCGAAGTTTGCCCTATTGGCATTTCTTCTTCCGAAAAAGGGTTCAACCTTTGCCTCTTCTCCCCTTGAGTTGTTGATGTAGTGAGTGGAGTCCCTCTGTCCCTTTTCCTTCTTATGTCCTCTCTTTGTGGGGTTTGGAGGACTGAAGTATCAATTATTGATTCTTGCCTAGGAGGCACCATTTGTGCCGGCTGCTACTCAGTGACCATTGGGGCCTCTGCTGTTTGTTCCTTTTTCCCTGGCTGCTCCTTTTCTGTCTGATGTACCTGTTTTTGTTGCTGAACCTGTTCTTGCTGTGCCTCTTCTTGCTCCATCTCTTTTTCCTTGCCTTTGCTGGGATCTTGATTTGTAGTTTTGACTGCGTCCTGATGTGCTGTGGAGGATGAGGCAGCTGCTCCTACTTGAGGGCTTGGAAGAGAGAATACCTGTGCAGGAAGTTCCAAGTCAGCCATTTTAAGAAGATTTCTTCTTGCTCTCTCATTTAGTTCTTCTTGTGTAATA